>JAPYZB010003653.1:0-17482 GCA_030522745.1 Eupelmus kiefferi | reverse complement strand
TAATTCACTTTCAATAAAATAAGTCATGACGTTTTTCAAATGCAACATACACGACTTAAAAACATAAACTCGTTTCGTTTCAAATAACGTAAACAGTTGCATTCAGGTTTGAGTCAAACCGTCGCCTATTCATTTTCTTTTGATTCAATACAAAATAATAACTCGGCCATTAAAAAGTATGAAACCACTGCACAAAGAACAACAATGCAAAAATCTATACACACCCAACCCAAAACAAAACGATAATCCCACATCACATCCTTAATACACATCCCGCGTCGTAAATCAAGCGACACACCAAACGCGACCGCGTCGAAGCCCTCCCAAAGGACGAATCTTTAATTAGCCCCGATCTACATACACTATCCCGATCTGCCTGCATTTCAGCGACGTGCGCGCTGCGATTACACGCAAAACTGGCGCGCGCCTTTAAACCGGAGGACAAGAGGAAGCCGCGCGCGCTCTCCGGTATATATGCAGAAGAAAAAGAAGTGGAAATCCCTTTTAATACCAGGTGGGCGCGTGCGAGCGCGGGCCTCGAGATTTCTAACTAAGAAGAAGAAGAAGCGTCCCCTGGACAATACTATACGGCTGGAGATCCTCGATTTCTCTTGTTCTCCCCGCGCTCGCGGCCTTCGCTTGTATATACCTCGTTGTCTTGTCTTTTTCCCTTTTGCGCGGGTTCTGTATTTGCGCTGGTTGTAGCTCGGTAGCAGCGCGGCGACTTTAAGATCGCGTAGAAGCGCCTGCGGCGTTCGCGCGCACGCGCAGTTTTCCGTGTGGCTATTACGTATTGGAGGTGATATTTTGAAAAGACCGGGTATTCGAGTTTATGTAAATTGCGTTCGTGCGGGGGATACTGGAAACAGGATGCGGGAGTGTGGTTTTAGTTTGTAGATGTCTTTATTTCCTAAAAGTATTATAATATTAAGTTAAAATTAAAAGTATTAAAATATTAAGGGCAACTTGACAATTTTCAGAAATATCCAATTAAAGCAGTCGTCCAAACTATCAGAGCAGCTCACCACAGCAGTCCATCAAAAGCAGCTTTCCATTAAACCCACTCAAAAAGTCTCCTATATAAATTATAACGAAGTACCCAACATCGATGGTTTAAAAGCTTAAAAGCCGCGGCGATAAGGATAAATGGCCTAGGCGCATGCAAGCTCCGCTCGAGAATGCAATATGGAATATATACGTACAGGCGGGTATTTCGCGTGGCATAAAGTAGGCACGCCGCGCGCGCGCGGTGCACAATAAGCTGGGCTCGAGCGCGCGAAAATTATTGCAACCACGTTGCAGCAGCAGCAGGCACGTTTAGGCCTCGCGAGTGTGTGTTTTTATCGATGCCTCTGATGCGGAAAACTATAACTCCGCGGGCGTGTTTGTAATGCGCCGGCCACGAATGAATTCTCGCCTTTAGCTTTACAAATTCTGTGTAAATGGCGCGTTTTGTAATGTGCGAGATAAGGCGCATTAAGCGCGTGTACAACTTCATTTTATAATGCGAATGAGTAACGCGAACTGTTGGAGATGCTGGGGTTGTTGGGGAAATGTTTAAGTAGTGATTTTTGCTTTTGTAATATGTATGTACATGAATGAATTTTTATTATAAATGAATCAAATATCGACGAATCAATATGTTATAATAACAAAACTTTACTGTTAATTTATCGAGTAATAAATTTATCTAAAATGCAAAAAGTTAAAAGGTATATACTGCCTAAATTAGATGCTGTGTCTATATTTTTTACTCAATTCGATATATTCTAATATATGTACTTATGTAAATGTAATTAAACTTTTTTTTAATAATTTAATATCAATTTTAAATTAATGTAAGTTAAATAAATATAAAAATATAGGGTTTTCAAAACTACAGTTGCTTTTGAAAATAAAAAGTAATGTAAACAAAGTTAAATGAATGTATAATTAATTAATTTTTAAAACAAAGTTAGTATTTCTTTAAGAATGACACAGACGACTGATCTTGTTAGTGAAATTTCGTAATCAAACATTTACCAGATGCAAAATTTTGGCAAAAATGCGTCTGGTAAAGATTATGGACAGTAATTTTCACGTAAAAAGTTTATATATTTTCTTCAATGCATGGATAGTAATAAATCAAAAATACGTTTTGTAAACAAACACTCGAGCTGAACTCTATCGGTCATGCTTGCGTATACAGAAGGTATAAAAAAAACAATGATGAAAATGACCATAACTAACTTGTAAGTTAGTACTAACTTGTAAGTTAATACATTTTGATACTAGTGCGAGAAAAAGATTTTAGTCTCACGGGGACGTTTGTGCCCTGAACGTTAGTACCCTGTGAAGCGAGGGTGAAAAGTCCACGCGAGGTTGTAATCACTTCCTCGCCTACGTATCGAATCGGAATTTGTTATGTGACTTACACAAAGCAAGATTTAGCATAAGCTTTTTTGTTCGAATGTACGTAAAATCAAGCTTTGCACACGGAGTATTAAAATAGTATATTACGCACCGAAGGAGGTAGAAAATTGGCAAGTCAATAGCACATGTAAATGGCCAAACATGTGCTATGGGGTTGCCATTTTACCTTCCGAGGTGCATATACTATTTTTCGCTACAGGGAGGCCGAAATTACCAACTTTCTGTTTGAAAGTTGGCACTTTCGGCCCGCTGTGGCGAAATTATTATTTTTCAAGTGTGTTTAGACCGTATCAATGGAAATTCTATAGTTGGGAAAACGTTTGTGTTTTTTGACGTATAAAGTAGGCATGAAGTTAAACTGTAAAAAGACGTGTATTTAAGGTTTACTCTGGTGAAATAGTTGTTTTCATAACTACGGCATGAGCTATTGGATCATGCATTACATGAGCGTGATCGACGCAAACAATTTAAGAGTCGGTGTAATGTACGTGTAATACGTATAAAAATAAAAATAAATGTAGCAATATTGTAACAATATTGTAGTCACATTGTGTTAATATTTTAGTAATATTGGAATAATATTGTAGCAATATTATTATAGCAATACTGTAACAATATTGTAATAATTTCGTAGCAACATTGTAGCAATATTGTAATAATATTGTATCAATATTGTAGTTATATTGTTCGATTATTGTAATAATATTATAGCAATATTGCAGTTATATTGTTTCAATTTCAATGCTGTAACAATATTGTAGTAATATTGTAACAACATTAGAATAACGTTGAAGCAATATTGTCTGAATATTGTAATAATATTGTAGCAATATTGTCTGAATATTGTAATAATATTGTAGCAATATTGTCTGAATATTGTAATAATATTGTAGCAATATTATTGCAATATTGTAATAATATAGTATTAATGCTACATCAATATCGTGTCAATATTGTAGTTATATTGTTTTAATATTGTAACAATATTGTGATAGTATTGTAGCACTATTGTAATATTTTAGCAACATTAATGCATAAAAATTATTTCGGCGTTTAAATAAGTAAATACTACATTCAAATATTTTTTTATATTTATAATATAGCTAATTATCTTAATTTTAATATACTACAAAATTTTGCTTTATAGAAATAATTAACCTTTTGAAATTTTTTAACATTCTCTGTAGTTCATTTATATATGTTATAAGTAATAAAATTATTATTAGTTTCAAAGACTATGCGTGAAATTGTATTTTACGCTTACTACGAAAAAAGGTCGGTTTGTAACTATGTAAAGTAAGTTTGTAAGATTGTAGTTTTATTTCAGTAGTCACATATTTAATATTATTTTTTTTTTTAATTTTTTGAATATACTTGAAAAGAGTGGTTAAGAAAAAATCTTCATAAATTAAAATGAATTCCTCATAAGAATTCAGTTAAACGTGACGATATATATTTATGCATAACCCATCCTGAATATAACTTTCTGAAGTTCTTGTAGTAGGAAAAGCGTCGTAGTGATCGATGTAGTGCAATATACCTCTGTTAAATCTGCTAGAACCAACACTCTAAGTTAGAAAAAAATTAGTAGGCGGTTCCTCCAGTGCTGCACTGTCACAATACTTTTTATACCAAGAGATTTGGAAGTCTATATTACTTATTATTCAAAATATTGTTAAGTAGCAGTACTAAAAATCGGCAAATCTTGAAACCCAGTTTACAGGTTTTCTTCTACAAACGTCTACTATAGGAAAAGCTTTTTTTCGACACTGTTGATGATCTTTTTCAATTTATGTGGCGTTATTTTTTGCTTGATTGTCTAAGCTAGCTGAGTGTCATTTGGCAACTGTCGTCTTTACTTCGCAGAAGATCTGGATTAGATATCAAAGTGCATGTATAAGAAGACGAAATAAAATGATTTTACTTAATATAAGAGTTTGGGTAGCCCTGTATAATGTTCCGATATATTTCTTTCAATAAAAAACAAAATTAACAAAATAAATAAACATTTTAAATATGCACTTGTGTCACATTTACAAAAGGCAGTAAATAAGCTAAGCTTAGGAAAATGACCTAACTTGAAGAACAAATGCCACTAAGCTTTAATACCCGTCGGTGGTACCTGAAGTATGCAAACAAGGAGAGATCTCAATCTCCGAACCATAGATTTTTAAAAAACTTCTTTATTCATAGTAATACAATAAACGATATTTTATATTATCCTAAAAATTTATGATTTACAATTGAGCTGTATTGATTTATATCAAATTTTCAAATAATTTAGAGTTATGGCATAGAAATATGAATATGCTTAGTTTTTCAAACTTTTATCTTAAACCAATTCAATCGATTTATTCATAATTTTATGAATTGTTTTAGCATTTGGGTTAAAAAACGAAAAAAAAATCGATAGTATCATCCGTCATTGTTTAATTTTAATTTTTCAAACTTTTCTTTTGGAAAAATTGATTGCTTTATTTTAAACTTTCGGAATTGTTTCAACTTAAATACAGGAAGCGCACTCAGGTAATAAAATTTTTTAAGACCAAAATTTATTTAATTTAAAGTAAATAAATATGTGATTGCTTCTTTCTATGGACTTCCATGTCCTCTTAAAACTAGCCTGAAATGTATGGGAAAGAAAACATACTATTAGGATTAATTTGCTCTTTATTGAGAAACTTTAGAAATTAATTATTAATTTATGTAATTTGCTTATAAATAATATATCTATTCCAATTTAAAGATTAAATGTTTACAAAGTAGTTATTTTTATCTTTAATTTTATCTCTAAATATTATTTACTGTTCTGAGTAACATATGTTGCTTATTCAATTACACTAACAAACAAACTAAAATGTATACTTAATGTCATTCAAATATTAATTTAACAAAGAGAAACATGATAACAGTCGATAAAACAGACTCAAAATGAAGAGAAGTAATCTATTCATTTCTTATAATCAACCTTTCCTCGATTTATCTTATCTCTGTATTAATAAATGAATTTTTTGTAACAATAATTTGTATGGCAAGATCGTGTCTCATTGTATCAAATTATGAAAATTTTACTTACCTAAATTTATATAGAGAAACATAAATACTAAAGCCACAGTAGTTCCTTAGCTTCGAATATTTCAAAAATTCCAACTAAATGAAAATGGATTCGATTGTTAATTATATAATTCATCTAAAGATTATCCACAATGAACCCGAAAAGGACACTTTAGACTCATCAATTGAAAATATATTATCTTCGACTGCTGTCTCAAAGTCTAATAAAAATTCAATAAAAAAACAAACTTTATTTAGACCAAAACAAATTATAAACCAATATTTAGATTCCCATATTGTACTTAGAACGTATAAAAGCAGGCTTAGTTGTTATAGAGAAGATCCTTTGTGAACATATTAGTGTTGCTGTTAAATATAGAATACCTGTAAAAAATACATGCTGGAAGTCATAAAGAAGGTTTTGACTGTAAAAATTTAACCAAATTCAGACTGAATTAGTGAATTGGGATCACAGAAAAGAAAAACTTGAAGATGAAAAAGAATTATTGATAATTTTAATAAGACGAGGTTAACGTGCCTCTTAAAGTATTTATCTGACTTATTTTGTTCACCTTTGAGGAAAGAAATAGTTAGCCAACTACTTACTATTAGTGAATACGTTGGTAGTGAATGCGTTGAAGCACAAATTCATACTAACTGGTTTAATGATAGATTTACGAATCTATTTAACCAAAAAGTTAGTCGTGCTTTTTTATAAAGACTGCCAATAGTGAAAATATGTGCTACCCACTTATACTTTTATAAAGTGGGCTCTTTTATGTGCCTAAGACACTTGTAATGCCTTTACTTAATTGATGCAAGCGACTGTCTTATGTTACTGACCCACTGGACTAAAGGCATGGACTGTCAGTGCCAATAAGTATAATAGGCAGACAGTGCAACCAACATACACAATACATTGAGTTTTAGAATAACCAACGAATGCTGACAAGACAAAGAAGTTTCTATACTTTAGAAGTAAAAATCCGAGGATAACCACAAATTAGACTATCACCTGTTCTAACATACGATAACTCAATCCACCGATTTCTAGATGTGTTTTTTAGATTTTCTTGATTTGATCTTTCGCTTTCCAACCATAGAAAAATCGATTAAAAATATCAAGCTAGCATGTATATTAAAAAACAAAATTGAAGTTGAAAAAAAATTGATGGTTTTGTATTAGTAGCAGTACAATGGAACACCTAATTTAACCAGCATCAACTGACCTTTCTTCTTATGTGACAGCTGACACTAGTACTATTTCCCTAAGGGGAAGCGACAAACGGTACACCTGGCCATCTATCGGTCGATTTGCAATGCTAAAACTGAGGGATTCATGATACGAATATTTGAAAAGCCTAGTGGTATCCATTTTATTATACAAAAGTATAGATATATATAAATCAATATTCTTTGTAATTTACAATTTGAGTTCAGTTTAACAATTACAGTATTAGTTATTGTCTAATTGATCCGTTTTTAACTAAATACACAGTAGCTTCTTGTATCTACTAAACTATAAGCAAATATTTAATAATTAACCAATTAATTCCAAAAAAGAACCGAAATATTAAGCAGACATGAAGTATGATAAGTAGAAACAGTCGAATTGAACAGCCCCATACATTTGGGCATTTTGTGAATACGTTCGCAATCACATGCTTTACTCGTTCAAAGAAAATCTTTTTCAAATATAAATGAATCTTACTATCATTACATCATAACGCCAACAACATTCTTACCGATCCCTTCAAAAACCTAATACTACCCTAAAACCAAGCTACTCTCAACCAAAGCAAACCTATTCCCTGTGCCCATCGACAGACGAATCTCATTACATCTCTAGACCTAAGCATATCCAGCTCCTTCGACTGTCAAAGCCCACACGGGCCGAAATTCGCCGAAGTAGCTCGGTCCGGTGCAGCCGCCTTTCCCGCTCGCTTACCATATATCTTCCCACAGTCAGCTCTTGCGGGCGCACGCACATGTACGTCATAAACATTAAGGAGACACAATTCGTACAACCTCCGCGTGTCCCCGCTTGCGCGTATACGCGATATATATTAAACGAACCGAACAAGATCAAAAGAGAGAGAGAGAGAGAGGTAGGCTCGATATCCCGAAAAAGCGAGCAAAAGGAGCGGATAGCCTCGGCGTATGCATGCGCGACAAACGCTAAGAAGCAGCGGAGGCCCGCTCTCTCTGCACACGCGTATATACGCTCGGGAGATAAGACAAAACGAGAGAATAAAGTACGGCCGCAAAGGGGAGCCGAGAAATAAAGAAAAGGAGCTCGCGCTGCTGCTCCTGCTGCTGCTGCCGGTAAGTAGGAAGCCAGCATAAATGCACTGTGCGCGCAGAGACGCCGCAAGAAAGAGAGAGAGAGAGAGAGCGCGGCATAAAGTAGGTCCAGAGCGAGGAGAGCGTATACGCTTGGCGCCTTATGGGAGCGAGAGAGAGAAAACGCAGTGCGCGAAGAGATACACACACACTTGGTCGCACACACAGCGAGAGAGAGAGAAGCCACGGCCCCCTCGCGAGCCGAGCGGCCAATGGGCGCCGAGGCCGGGCTGCGTGAAGGCGGAACACGCGCGGCAACGCGCGCGCGCGCCGCGTATTTATTATTCGGCTTGCAAATGCAGGCTCGCGCAACCAAGCGACCGAGCGGGGGCTAAGAAATTTTCATCTCTCTCTGCTGCCGCCGCCGCTGCGGCTCTGCGCGTTCGTTCCTTATCTCTCGCTCGAGAGCGCCGAGTAGGAGAGAGAGAGAGAGAGAGAGAGAGACGAGGCTTGTGCACGGCCGATTGGCGAGAGGTGGAGCCAGAAAGAGAGAGAGAGAGAGGAGCGCGAGTTGTTGGGAGCTGCGTTAGGATTATCAGTGAGAGAGAAAGAGAGAGAGAGAGAGAGTGGGTATGCTGGTTTTTTTTCTTTGGAGCGTATAGTGAGGATGCGCGTTAATTTGGCGAGGCCGGGCGCGACCTTGCCGGTAATGGAGGTTTCTGGGACTTTTGAGGATGTCAGTCGCGGGAGAGATGAGGATTTTGTTGCAATGGGCTTTATTGTTGTTTTTATTGTTGTGGGTTCGATAGAAAAAATGTTATGCAAGTTTGTCCGATGAATTCTACTTTGGGAGAAATTTTTAGATTGCCGAACCAGAGCGAGTCTGTTTCTCCTTAACTAAGTACGAATGTTGTATGGGATATTTTTTCTGCACAGGGTTTCAGTGGTAGCTGTGTTATTAATTTAAGTAACCAATTTCTAAAGTATTCAAGTGCACTTTAACTAAAATAAATTAGGCGAAAAGTACTTTAATATTTACGCAGGTTACGCTGAAATATCGTGAAATTTTAGATCATATGTTAAATAATTGGAATATTCGCAATCATACATAACGTTAAAATATATTTCGGTTGAAGTAATATTGCTTTTTAAAATTCATGCAGATTCAGTGTTTTCAAATTTTTCATATTTATGGAAAAAAACTGAATCACCTCATTTCTAAAATTAGATTTGACGCATATTTTCCTGCCTGCTTCATCTTTCCGACAATAAACGTCGCAAAAAGTAAATCAACCAATATTTTTGCAAAACCCTCTCAGAAATCCCAAAATCCTTATCTTTCAGACGCCTCACCTCTCTCACCCACTTCACGCACAAATCACACAAAAATCACCGCAAACAAAAGCACACTCTACCAAAATGCTATCTATCAGATCGCACGTCAGCGCTAAAAAAAGCTTCCTCGCAACAACCACCAGCTAAAAACTCTAAAAAAAAATTCATAGCGGCACTTATGATATAAGTCGTCCGCTGTAGAGCTCTAGAAAGACGCCGTCGCACGTGGCGGGCAGGAAGCCCGTAAATCCTTTCAACGACGCTCGTCCGCATCGAGATAGATCGCGCTCATATGCATATGAGCGCGTATGCATATGTATCCGTCCTATTGAATCATTTTGCAAAAAAAGAGCCGCGATTTTTCAAGTCGGCTCTAGATTCTGAAACGGGAGTTTAAAAGGGACGTAGTCTTTTTACTATTTTTTCATGACTTCGCACAGTCTTAACTACAAAGTATCAATAAAAACATATTATATTAGCTTCAATGATGATACAAACACCTTTTAAACTACATACACGACCACAATCAATTCTCTCATCCCAAAGCGCTCCTTCAATCCAGCACCGAATCCCTCATCCTTCCACAATCATCCCAGCCATCGCCATTACCAACAAATACCCACCCCTCGAGCCATTTATAATCATTCCTCCCCGATAAGAAAGCTCTCCAACTCGCATTTCGTCGCTCTTTCTCTCTCCGCGATATCATCGTCAGCGCGCGAGCAGCTGCGGCCCCGGGCTCCATTATATCTCCTCGCTCGGGTATATAGCCCGCGGCATGCCTTTTATATAGAGCCGCAACGTGACACTGCGCCTGCGCGAGCCACAGATCGTCTCCTATCGCGCGGAAACGATAATTTAATCACTGTCATTACTCGGCGCGCGCGCGCTGCCTTTTTTTCCGAGCCGATCGCGTGGAGGCTGCTGATTTTCTTTTGTGCGCCGGCTGCTGCTGTTGCTGCAGTGTCTGCTGGCTGTCGCTGCGCGTGCCGGTACTCTCTCTGCTGTCTCAAGGGTTTTTCTGAGGGGTTTTATTGGGGTAGGTGAGTGGGGAATGCGCAGATGGCGATGTTATGTTGAGATGCGCGATGTGGCTTTGGTTGATGGTTGTTTTGTTTTTTATAATAGAGAATTGGTAATGTGTGTGTGTGTGGAAGTTGACTTTTTGTTTGATTGAAGGATAGAGAATAGTCGAACGAGGTAAAACTCGGGTACATTCAAGGATTGAACTGTATTTTACATGATGAAAGCCGTCAATTGTAAGATATGGAGTATTGTAAAACACGATGCCAAAGTTGTACCAAAACCGTCCAAAAACAATGTCCATCAATTCTCCCACTCGTAAAAAAAACCAACAACCGTCATAAGAATCATCAGTCGCGTATGATAAATTACATAATGCTAATTAACGGGCAACAAAATATATCTCGCGCGATGAATCTATAAACACGATTCTGACAAACGACCTCATCAACATTTCAAGCAGCTTATTTTCAATCCACCTGCCGTCATTTAGCCCTCGCGTGCGCGCAATAACGATATCACAATCGCAAAATGTAGCAATGAGCATTGCATTAAAGCGTTGCCTTACTGCGCGCAGCCGCGTAAAACTTAATTAACGCAGCATGCAGTCGTCGTGCCCCGCGCGCGCAAATATCCCCGCTGTAAAGCAGCGACATTCTGCAATTCATGCAATTCACGAGGCGGCCGAGGCCGCTGAGAGACTCGCGATAAGCAGACGGAGGTATGGGACACGAGGCGGCCGAGGCCGCTGAGAGACTCGCGATAAGCAGACGGAGGTATGGGATCGTTTGAGGGACGGTGAGTTTAAGGGGATCGGGACGGTGTCTGGTTATGGATCGGTATGATTTATTAGTGGTTTTGAAGGTACCAAACGTGGGGATTTAAACATTGTTCAGTGTAATTAAGTCATGCAACAAAAGCGTTAATAAAATAAGAAGAAATATTCAATGAAGTTCAACCTAAAAAAACCGTCAACAGAAAACAAACTAAACAAAGTCCAACTTCCAGCAATCTATTAGCAAACATCCGAGCAACAATTAAACCTCAACATTCTCCTCTCTCTCTCTACCCTCGTCAGCCACACACGCCGGGCCACTCTCGGGCGGTCGCTCATCTGCACGCCGCAGCTTAGCCTACTCCCACTGCTACACACAGACACAGACACAGAGACACATAGCTGCACATGGTTGACCCAAGCTTGCGAGCGACGCTAATTGACGAAATCATCGCACTCGTCGATCGGCCGGTCTCTCTGGAAGCAGCCGGCGGTCTGTCATTAGCGACGTGAAATATATCGTTCCGGCGATCGGTTTCGATGCAGGCTAATGAAGTCCGCGAGCGGAGGACTATATATATACGCGCGCCGCGCGCAGCAGCTTTTTCTCTCTTTTTCTGTCTGTCTCTTCCTTCCTGCGCGGCCGCTCGTCATCGTGTCTCTCGCAAGGGCCCAGCGATTCACTCTTCGTCCTTGTGTGTCTTTGCCGGACGAGAGTAGGAGGAACATGAGAGAGAGGCTGCGTGACGCGTGCGAGAGAGTGTAGGTCTGACCGGCGCTGGATGATACTACTTTATCCGGTGATGATGGGATGATGCGTGCTTTTTTGAGGGGAGTTTGAGGGTAGGAGTGGGTTAGCTTGGTTTGGATGAGACGAAAAGGGCGAGGCGGTTTTGATTGTGGATTTGTGATTGAAGTATAGCGAGCTGTTGCGTTTAGTAGCAGAAGGATGGGGATGTCACATTGAAGTTTAATGAAATGGAACAAATTATATTGTAACTCAGCTGCTTTAAAAAAATTTCCTGATTTCAACCTTCACTTAGCTTACAACTTCATTATCCACTATTAAAACTTATCCATAACATACTAACAACGTGCAATCCATCACACTAAAACCCGCACCCACCACACCCAATTCCAATCGAAACGAAACCTCAACCTCCGACACCTTCTCCGAATCCCTCTCTCTCTCTCTAGAGCTACATCGAGCACCTAACTAGCACCGAGGCTCGGCAGTCTAAAAAAATCGAGCCACCAAACAAGCTACACGGCAGCAGGAGCAGCGAAGAGCCAGAGCTAAAGAGCGGCACGGCTGCCACCGCCACTGCGCGCGGCGCATCCTTAATCCCCTTTATCGCTCGGAGGCCGTCTCCGTTACTCGTAATTGCGACCTCCGTTACGAGGCGCTCTCTCTCTCTCTCTCTCCTGCTCGCAAACACAGCCAAAGTCACTGCTCCGAGCTACACGACGACGAGTCCTTCCTCCTATACACAGATATATCCTAGCCCTCTCCTCTCTCTCCAGAGCTGCACCTTCCACGAAACCCTTTTCCAGCTGCGCCGCCGGCTCGACTTCCGGTCGCAGGGACATTAAGGAGGAAAAAATTGAGGAGAAGAAAACGAGCGGGGGAGTAGGCGGATTTTCCAGGTGAATTATTCAGCGCGCGCGAGCTCGAGCCGAGCACAGAAACGGGAGCGAGCTGCGGCTGGGCCGCGGCTTGTGAAAGGATAGCTCGAGAGAGGCGAGGTATGCGCGGATATGCACGTGTAGCTCTTTGCCCGCGGGAGCGCCGAGAGTTTGAAGATAGGAGCTGCGCCGCGGTGTTTGCAGGAAGACTTTTGCATTTTAGATACGCCGCCGCTTTGCCGGGCCTTCCTTTCTGCTTTATTTATTTGGTATTATGTAGTATTTTGCAAAGGAAGAAACAGAATGGTAGCGATACTGCTTTTGTTTATTGTCAGCGGGCTTTTCTATCCTTCGAAGTCTAAACAAGTTTTCTAATTTATACAATCAAAACCAAAACAACTCAAGCTGTCAATCCGAAACAAGCACCTCATCGCCTCCACTTCTTACATTTAAAGATCCCTGCGTCGAGGAAATAAGAAATCCTGCGGCGAAGGCTCGCGAGGAGAGATGCGAATGCTCGGCTGCGTGTGCGGAGGAAGAGCCGAGCGCGACGCTTAAGGAGGACGCGCGAAGGGGGAACAAGAGAGAGAGAGAGAGAGAGAGAGAGCCTAGCCAAGCGAACATAGTTAATTTAGATTGTATCGCGTGAGAAGCAGGAAATGACGAAATATCCTGAGTGCTGACTTACGCCGTTCCTGCGCGCCAGCTCCTCCTAAGACGCGACCTCAGCAGGAGCGAGGAGAGAAAAAGAGAGGGAGACACGCGAGCAAGGAGCGAGCTACGCGCTGTTCGAGAGAGAGAGAGAGAAGGAGAGAGTTGCGTAGAGTTGAATCGCGAAAAATATCTCTTTGGAGGAGGTAGAGAATTTTCTTTGAGGGGTTTTTGTTTTGAGCCGGGGCTTTTTGCGAGGCGGCGTGGGCTTTGATGAGGGTTGGCGTGAAGCTGGGTTGTTAAGGATTGGATGATTGTTTGGAGATGGATGATATTTCTCGTGGAAGGGAAGTCATAAGCTGGAGATGGTGCAGTCGGTTGGCGGTGATGGTGGATTTGAAGGAGCTGGGGATGTGTCGAAGATTTTTTGTTTGATGAAGTGGCGATGAGAGGATGATTGGCACTTCTTTGAAGTTAGTTTAATGAGTTCAAAAAGAAATACCTGGTAATATTTTATTTAGTGATAATTTCTAGATAAAATATCTTTATAAGAAAGATTTTTCAATTTACTGAATTCCGTAATTTAAATCTTAAAGATGATGTGGAACCTTCCTTGTTGTTAAAAATGATAAAACTTGAATTAATTTAATTTTCAAACTATTAGTATATATCGATGATAAATGCAAAATGTAATCATAGAAAACCAATTTTCTTCTAAAACCGAATCGATTATGACACTTGGTATAAGTATAATTATTATTATCATTTTTGATAAATTTCGTTTCTAAAACCTTTAAAACGCAAGTTAAATATTTTTTTCAAAAACTTTTTTTACTATTCTAAAATTTCCTCGCAGAGAAGATTTGCTATATCCATAATATCAAGATTGAAGTTAAAAAGTAAAAAGTATAGTTTTCAACTTATAGATATTTTTAATAAATCATAGCAACTATTTTGTTAATGATTGATTAAAAAATCTTAACAAACATGGAAAACCCATCCTTATGAACGATACCATCAAAATTAAGGGGAAGTAGATTAAAGTTATTTCATTCAGAAATGAAAATGAAAAACGAGAAATACGAAATCAGGAATTTTTCCCTACATATATTTAGTTATTTTTAATAAAACAACTTTAATTTTAGTTAAGACAATAAATGGTAATATTGTTTTTGTGCGTCAACTTTTAAAAATGTAAAAATATGTAGCAATAATTAATTATTGAAGGATAGTAAAAAATGGTCACACGATCAAATATTTTGGCTATCTCGAGATAAAGAGATTATGAATATTATGAATTTTATGAATATTATGAATAAAGATCTTTATTCATAATATTCATAACATTCATAATATTCATAATCTCTTTATTCATAATATGATCGTGTGACCATTTTTTTACTATCCTTCAATTTTACAACTACGATCATCAGAATCATGGAAAGATTAATAATTAATTATCACCAATAATACTAATGCCGATAAATCAATAGTCAATATTGCTCTGCTTCCCCTTAATACAAAGATGAAAAGAATTATACCGTCTAACTTTTCACGTCTCCTATACCGAATCTTCAAAGATTTATGTGAGACTCCACAAACACGAGCCAATCTACTTCAAACCTCATTTCCAAAAATGTCCCTCTCACACATCCGCACAGCAACCATCTCTCTCCCAAAACTCAACCACATTTCACCCAATTCCTGTGTGAAACCTCGGCACAAACAGTAATCGCTCAGAGCCCGTGCGCGCACAAAACTTGATTCACTTCACGCCGGAAGCGCATAATTAAATCTCATCTGCTAAAAAGCTAAGCAGCCAGTCCGCTCTTTCATATATAAAATTGAACTCGATTTTCAAGAGAGAGAGCGAGCAGCGTTCGCACATACACACTCGGCGGCTCAATTAAAGACACGAAAACGGTTTATTATCTTTAATCGCTCCTTGCGCGCTTGCGTGGGAAGCCAGCCTGCGCGCGCGCGCAAGCGTTAACAGCATCTTAGCCGCTCGCGCACATAAGCTCGCTCTACGTAATACGCTAAATAACGCACTAATAACGCTCGCGCATTCGGGTTATGGTTCCGGTCCGCGTGAGAAAAAAGTCTATCCGCCGAAAATCGAGGAAAGCCGCTCTCCCGTTACGTCTTCACCTGTGCTTCGCAAGCAAGATACTTCTTTTTTTCGCGAGAGCTGAGCACGAGCTGGGTAATTAGGGCTCGCGCGTATTGCCGGAAGCTCGGTCTCGCGCCATCGGGCCTGGGGAGCCGTTAAAAATGTCGGCCTCGCTGCTGCGGAGTGGGTGTAACGAACTTACGGGCGGTCTCTCGGTGTATATAGTCTGCTCTCTCTCTGTTAGGGTTTTCCGTGAAAAATCGCGTGCGCGCCTGAGTTGCGCGAGTCGTGAGGCGCCTCCCCGATTTCATTGTCTTCGCGGATGCTTTTCCGAGCGCTGTTGCGTTAGGTAAGGCGAGGGCGCCGATTTATTATTTTTTGTCACGCTAGTGTGCTGTTATGAAGAGGTAGATGGGCGGGGGATTATGAGCTGGTTTTTTGGTGGGTGTGTAGTTGAACGTAAGATGGTTGGTTTAATTACTTTTATTAAAAAAAAATCAAGGTATATTCTAGTTGATCCAAATCTACTTTAAGTTGAACCAATTTAAAGTACAGCCAAAAAAGAGCACAAGCATCACCAACCCATATCTCAGAACTTCGATCCCAAAGCTCACCTCACCGTCTCCAATAAAAAGCCACCATCCAGATCTCAACCTTGCCCAAGAAAACCCTTCGCTCTTCTCGCCCTCTACAATTTTTTCCCGAAACACCGAGCAAGCCGTGAAAGCCGTAATCAGGCTGACCCCACCCAGCCCAAACCAAAAGGAAGAAACTCTCCTATCCACCTCGCGCACGCTCTTTCTCTCTCCCACAGCGCTCGCGAGAGCTACTCCTTAATTGCTCTCTCTCTTCCTCTCTCGAAGTGTTAACAGTTTTTTTTCCGTCCCTCGACTCTCTCTCTACGGCGTCATTATCCGGAGCAGCGCGGTGTAGTGTTGCGCGCTGCATTAAACACCGTTACGCGCGCGCAACGCGAAAATACAGCGTATAGTCCTCTAAGTCGCCGTCAGGGGGTAGAGAGCGCGAGAGTGCGTACCCACGCGTGTTTTACAAGAGCGGGCTGGAGGTGTAGCTAGCAGGGTTAAAGGGAGCTGATGTGAGGCAAGAAGCCGCGGGGAGATAAGATCGCGAGGATTTCGCACTCGTGGAGAGAGCGGGAGAGGTTTAGAGCGAGCTTGGTGTGTATAGATTGGGAGAGAGGAGGTGAGGCAAGGTGAGGTGTTGTTGGGAATGCTAGGACTTGGATGCGGGGGTTGGCTTGAATTGGTGAACGATAAGGATGGGTAATGAATGTTTTTCTTTTTAGGTGTTAGAGTCATAAAGATTTGGTTGACAGTTTTTATAGATAAGTTATTTTTGTTGTTAGATGTGAATCTAATGCAATTGTTCTCTCTATTGTACAATCAATTGTTCTGCAGCTTTTCACGCTTACTGAACAATTATTGAACACTACACTAGACGCATTGTGCGTATAAGTTCCATCTAAATTTATACATAGTTTGTTCTTGAATCAAATATTTTGTAAATCGCTTCGTTCCTTTTTTTAGAATTTTTATAAATTAATATCATTGCTTTAAGGCAAGTGTGTTAGCATGAAAGGTTAAGGTGGATTTCATGTAGACACTGTACACAGAAATCGGAAAGAATCGAAATCTGGGGTCACGATTCCGCCTTATCGTTCAAAGTGTTCGATAAAGATGGGGCACGGGGCGGTAGAACGAAAAGGTTCTCCACGGACGGTAGGTCAGGAGGCATTTGTCTTGGACAATTGAGCAACTTAGCAAAGAATAGAGGTTATTTACAAATGCTTGTCAAACTAGAAAAAACGGAAATAAAACGAAGGCTGCAACAAATGTTCTCTCGACCAAGATACTGATTGATAAAAATCTATTGAAAATAAAGTTCCGTTTTTCAGTTTGATTTTCTTGCGCAAGTTGAATGATAAAGTTGCCAATCTTAGATTCTGCTAAATAAATATGTCCTTCGATTTCTTTAATGACACAATAATAACCTTTTTATTCTAATATGCAGCAGTCACAAAAATTATATTGACTTCAACAACACTCAAACCCAACCTCTACTCCCATCAATCCTCTCCGCAAAACCTAGAATCGCCTCACACAAACAAACCAAGAAACCAAATCCCCGGCGCCTCGACCTCCAACAGCACTCCTCGAGGCCCAGTTTTTCGTGTCCGCGCGCTCTGGCGC
>JAPYZB010003652.1:0-10116 GCA_030522745.1 Eupelmus kiefferi | reverse complement strand
AAATTTAATTGAATTAATGAAAATTCTTAAAATTTAATTGCCGTTATCATACGGTTATTGTTCTTTCAATTCTATCTCTTATTTTTTATTTAATATATGTACTACAGAAAAAATACTTATTATTTAAAATGGTTAATATTTAATTTATGTTTAATAAAAGTTTCTTATTTCCAATTTGTGCATTAGTTTAGTTTGATGTAATAGCCTTTTGTTGTCATTTATAATATTTGCAAGTTATATTATAAATTAAATTGAATTGAATTTATATTCAATTGAAGAAAATATAGATTTACACTGGTATTATTTTTTTCTTAACGACTTCAAAAAAGTTTATCATTATTGATTAGATAATCTTGTATCATGATATATATGTTTTTAGAAAATAGTTAAAAATCTTCTTCGTTTACATATTCAATTAAGAAATATCTCCAAAATAGTAGTATCTATGCAGTTAATTGATAATTATAGCGACACTACGTGAGATTATACATCATTAATAACAAGGTATTATTTTAAAATAATTAAAACGTTCACTCATAGAATAATAATTGAATTTTATTGATTGAAAGTACATTAAATTTTATGCATGGATGAATTTACTATCAGATTTGATTTTTTTCTTTTTTTATAATTTTTATAGCGAATTAGTGCAATCATTTTATTTCTTTTCTAAACAGCTATATTATTATGTAATATCTTCAATTTACGTAGCAAGAAAACCGCCTTCGACTGGAATTCCTGCACCAGTTGTCATTGAACTACGGTCACTAAGGAGGAATACTGTGGCATCAATCACTTCATCTACTTCTGCAATTAAAAAGAGAACACTTAACACACACGACCATGTTTGAAAATTTTCAGAGGTAAATGTGAAACGCATGCTTCGTGCAAAAAAAAATTATAATTATAATGGATCACTTGGGAAGTAATAAAAATCTAATAATAAGAAGAATAATCATTAAACATTGATTTTTGAGTAAAATTAAAAAAAAATTTATTATATTCCGTGTTTTTCTTTTAGTTACTCTGATTAGTAAAAATATATTATTTTATAATGAAATTTTTATTTGAGTCTTTCTGTAAAAATACGTATTTATTAGCTAACTTAGATGTTGGAAATTTACCTGCAAATCGACCTAGTGGTATTTTACTCAACATTTCTTTAGCTTTTGCTGGATCACTCCAACCAAGCTTTCCCATTTCCGTCATCACTACTGTTGGATTGACGGTGTTTACTCTGATATTATGTGGTCCGAGTTCTAATGCCATAGTTCTGTAAATAATAAAATTTGCGTATTGAATTTATTTAATATTTATAATTTTTGTAACTATAATTTAGTTACTTTTTTTGGCATAATTTTGGCATAGATTTCGAAAAATCAGTGTTTAGAATTTATTAACTGTCTCTTACGTTTACGTTAATCAAAATAAGGGAGTTAATTGAATTCTAGAGCTTTTTTATGTCGCTTTTTGGGAGCAGAAGGGTTATAAAATAAAATTAAATATGATAAATATAATGTTTAAAGAGCTTTAGCGTTCTTATTTTTGTATGCGCATGATTATTAAAACATCTAATCTTTTCTCGACTTTCGCATTTTTTCATCGTCTAAAGCGAACGTAAAGCGATAAAACATATTATATATATGCTATAGCAATCGCAAATTTTTCTGTTTCCCGATTTAACTTCAGTCTTCACACTCAGACAGAAAGTTTTCAGTTCACGTCCTTGATACACAATAAACTAATGAAAGCTGTATAATGAATTTCACAATTTATTATCAATGATTATCATTATAATAAAACTTACTTCGTTAGCATGTCTACCGCACCCTTCGAAGCACAATAAACAGCATGATCCTTAAGCGCAGAGTGGCTGGCTTGCGACGATATATTAACGATGCTTCCAGCAACTTTTCTTCGGATCATATCCTCAGCCACTACTTGAGAAACGTTAAGAATCGATCTCACGTTGACATCGAAAGTGAGATCGAAATCCTCCTTGGTCGCATTGAGAAAAGGTCTCAAACAGGCAACTCCAGCATTATTTACAAGCAAATCAATCGGCAGGATGCTTTTTATTACATTTCGAGTCGCGTCCCAGTCGCGCAGGTTCACGCAGACGGTCTGGATCTTTGGATCTTGCTTGGTTAAATCGTCGAGATATTCCTTCGTTTTTGATAGAGCGATGACTGTTGCTTTGTATTTTGATAGACGCAGAGCTAGGTCCCTTCCGATTCCTAGTATTTTTAAATATTAGCGTGAACGTTTTTTTTCTTTTATTTAACCGTTAAGATATTATAATGTTTAGTTAATATTAATTTAACTATTCTTTTTACGTTACTAAAAATTAAGTATTTGGATTTAAAAGTATCAATTTTCTTTATTTTCTTAGCGCTAAAATATAGATTTCGACACTCGGACAGTTAGCTATAAAATTATAGTCGATTACCGAATTTGGGTAATTCGATAACGCATATACGATAATTCGAATCATAATAATTCTTAATAGACTAGGCAAGCCTAACAATATTTGATTACCAAAAAAAAAATCCCCATTTCAATAATAATTTTTATAATCACTATAGTTATAATAATTTTATATATAAAAATATAAATGACTAAAATTCCTTGAAAATATTTTAAAATCTATTTGAAATTTCAAAAATTTTTTTACTTTTTTCATCTAATTTTACGATCTAATTTAATATTTTTGAATATTCATTAAAATTTGCACATTCTTTATGTTAGTTAGAAATAGGCAGGTGTTAGGATGAGTATACAATATTTTAAATACAGTATTTGAAATTAGTATAATTTGCTTTAAAAAAAAAAAAAAATAAATTATTGAATTAAAAAACATCCTTCTTTAAATATATGAACAATTAACAAAAATTAAATTTAAAAAAATTTTAATATCCTACAATTTAATACTGAAATTCGAAAGTATTTCAGTATTTCAATTACATTTTTTTTAATATAGTATTTTAAATACATTTTATTCCATTGAAATTTTACAATTTGTATTTTATATTTTTATTTAAAGAATCAATCAATGAATTTGCCCATCCCTTGATATTAGAAGATATTTGGCTTCAATTGTTGAAGATAATAGGCTGTCGAAATATTTAGATATCAAAATTAATATGTATTAGAAATAATCTAACTACTGCGTCCATTAATTAGTTTCATATGAAATGCATAGTTGGACAGCATCACCAGTTCCCTGCACCATAACCTATAATTTTTACTTTAATTGTTTTTTTAAGTATATAAGTCACTAATGAATTTCAAATAATAGCTTAACTTAAACTTTATACCAAAATAAATATTAAAAAATAAAAACACTAAAAATTTTTTTGTTCTATAATTATAAATCTATTTAATGTTTATCTACTATTTTAATTAATATTTATTAATATAAATATTTGCATCCCTTAATTAATATTATTATTATTATTATTTAGTGTTTAACCATTAGATACTTTAGAATTTTAAAACATGCTAACTGGATTGAATAAATAAAATTCTAAAGCTATATCAAGTTAAGGCGATGTTAAACAGTCTTTCTTCTGGAGAATACGAAACTATTCTATATTGTATATTTAACTTTTAATTTTTATGCAATTATACCAATGTTACGTTTTCAATATCAATTGAAAAAACAACTTGACTTCGAGAAATTTTACAAAAATTTAAAATTATAAATGCGGATAAAATGGTTTCTCATATTCTTGACAGCAAGAATGGTTTCATATCACCTTAAAGCATAAATATATGTGTAGATATATGCATGCATGAGCAGTAAATGAAAATGTTCTGTTGTACCGACTCACATCCATATCGTATCTACAGAAACTCGTGTACCGCTATTAAATTACAAATCTAAACAGTTTCATTCTATTACAACTATAATTAATTCTTTACTACGAATTCTACCTCCATTGTTGTATTCAATCAATTTATACCTTGGCCTGCTCCAGTAACAAGGACGCGTTTTCCTTCGAAGCTAATGTTCATGACGACGAATTTGTTCGTCTTTGTTTGCTAATTCGCTGACTCGCTATTTGCAGCAGTCTACACCGCTGGACAGAAATCGCACGACTGGATTCTGTGCGAGCATTCGAAGTGGGGGTCCAAAGCGTCACGGGCGTAGATCGACAATATGACGGAGAGTTCATCTTGATAGTGCACCATCGAAGAGATTTTTTTACTTTCGATGTAATTCAGTATGATGTAATTCTAAATTTTTTATATCCTTTTTGTTCTAAAGATAAGATAAAAACTGCTAAAAATATTAAAAAGAAAATTAAAAAAAAAAATTTCAATATGTTTTGACGGAATATTTGAAAACAAAATACACTATCTACTATATTTTTTGTTATACAACGTATTTCTTATATCTTTGAACTTATTTAACCTTTTATCTACCAAAGCTCATTACGGGGAAGAAGAGGGAAATTTTCCAAAACAATACATTTTCAGATATACAGAAATAGATATATTTTAGAAAAATAAAATCGATTTATTGAAAGGTTTAATGATACGTTCAAGAGTAATCTCGATTGTTGTTATGTTCGAATGTATATATATATCGATAGAGAAAAATTTTAAAGTAAAAATTTCTAAAATATTTTCTTTAATATCAGTATTGACAGTTTCTGAAAAGTAAAATATTAGAAAGATTAATTTGATAAATGCTATAAATCACAAAAAATTCATTTTTCTACATCATAGTTATAGAACTAATATATAGATATATTTTTGAATTTTTAAAATAATATTCATAATTAAAGTAATACAAAATTAATCATCTGTTGAAATATATCGATTTATTAATTTTTTTACTACTATACTTATTACTATTTTAATAAAATTATGAGTATAATTTAAAATATATCATTACCTTAGGAGTAAGAGAACATTGTTACAAAAAATGTACCATTTGGTAAATTTTTTTGAAACAGCATTCTTCTACTTCTAAGAAAAATAATTTAATTATCTAAAGAATTATTTAAACTTCATTATTTTAACAAGTTAAAAAATATTTGGAAGTCAACATTTTTGAACGAGACTGCACGAGGGAACTTTTCTTAAGTAGCAAGGAAACCACCGTCGACTGGTAGCTCAGCACCAGTTATCATTGAACTTCGATCACTAAGAAGAAATACTACCGCATCAACCACTTCATCAATTTCTATAAATATAAATTAATTAAAATTAATTATGTATTATATTCTGAATATTACATATCGGGATTTGTGAAAGTGTAATTTCAAAAGAAAAATTTCTATCTATTAAACATAAAATTGGCACCTTTTGAAGTAAATTCTGAAGCGGAACCTTATTTTTCGTGAACAATAATAATATTTATTGTTTCATATTTTTATTAAAAGTTTTAAAATGTAAAATTTAGTAATATCACAAGTATTCTGTTCAAAGCATTTAATAAGCTTACACTATCACGAAACTCGAGTAAGGCAAGAAAAAAATTATGTTTACCTGCAAATCGACCTAATGGAATTTTACTTTTCATTTCATTAGATTTTTTGGGATCGCTCCAAACTCGTTTTCCCAATTCTGTCAAAACAACGGTAGGCTGCACAGAATTTACGCGAATATTATGTGGTCCCAACTCCAGAGCCATTGTCCTAAATAATTTGAAAGTCATATTTTGAGGAAACTATACAAGTTCAACTTATTCTAATATTTACATTCTAATTTATCAAGTATACACTACTAACGGGAATAAGCAAGTAAATTATATATATTATTAATCAAATGAACTAACATAGCTTTTGTTTATCTCATAAAAATTTTATGGTAAAAAAAGGCTTTTAAAGTTGATATCTGACGTCCCTATTTACCATACAGACTGTTAAAAGTGGGACAAACTCTGATCAGAATCCATTCAGAAATTCCTGTCTGTTAGGAATAAAATCTGTTCGCATTCGCATTTTGAGTATAAAAAGAGTCGGTGTACATAAATATTTTCTTAAAATATTCTCATTCAAGTGCAAATAAAAGATTATATAGGAGAAGGTTTAATAAAAGGCGCATTGAATAAAAAAAAAAATTAAATATCTCACTTGGTCATCATATCAACAGCGGCCTTCGAAGCGCAGTAAAGAACGTGATCCTTGAGGGCCGCCCGAGCAGCCTGGGACGACAGGTTGACGATAGCACCTGGCGCCTTTCTCGCTATCAGAGCCTCCGCCACCACCTGCGAGACGTTTAGCATCGCTTTGACGTTCACTCCGAACGTCAGATCGAAATCCTTCGCCGTGGCTCTGAGACAATCCGACGTAATCGCCAGCCCAGCGCAGTTGACCAGCATGTCGATAGGCATGGCATTTTCTAAAGCGCTTCTCGTTACATCCCAGTTGAGGAGGTCCACGAGGACTGTATCGATCTCAGGATTTTGCTCGTTCAGTTGTTCGAGATTTTGTTTGATGTTTGATAGGGCGATCACTTTACCTCCGAACTTTGACAAGCGCAGGCAAATTTCTTTTCCTATGCCTGCGATTAAATAATTCAGAATCTGGTAATTTCTTTGCTTTCATAGCAATATAACCATGCCAAGAACTTTAGTAAACATTTTTTTCTTGCTGTATATATATATATAGTCAAACATTTCAGTCATTCAAAAAGTTTGAAATCAACATCGGTGAGGTATAATTTTTGTTACGGTTTTTGTTATATTCATTTCATTGAAATAATAAAAAAATTTATTCAAAAGGAACTATTATCAAGAAATATTAGTAATTTTAACTTTATTATTTAAATCTGGTATATATGCCGCATCATATCCGTGGCTTCCCATAACCACTTAATTTATATTATATCTAATAAGCTTCAAAGTATAAAGGAAATTTACAATCTCCTAAAAAAATCGACGAATTCATAAATTATATTGCAATAACTTAATTCGTTGAAGACCACCTGTATACCAATTACCTGTCTTATCTGTAAATTATAGCCTTTTTTATAAAAATATGCTATCATTTTTAACAATCTTCATAAAAGAAAAATATAGTCTCTTATAATTTAAATAAAAACTGTTTTGATTCTAGAAATACTTGAAAGGCATAAAAAAGAGAAAATGTAACGCCTGAGCCTTACATAATTATCAATTTGTGCTGGAGAAAATAATTGAAAAATTTCGGAAATTATTTTAAATTTTTCTCTTTTTTTAATTGAACAGGATAAGATTCACACAGACAGGTAAGTTTGGAAATAAAAAATTGAAATCAAATAATGAACAGCCCAGCTCTGTGCTTTCCTACACAAAATTGCAATTATAATTTGAATGTCATTTGCATGATACTACTTGTAACAATTATTAACAATTATTTAACAATTATAGTACGACGTCGTTTATTAAACTATGTGCAAAATTTAAAAAATTCAGTATACACTAACAATAAGAGAATTTTTCCATAAAAATTACAGGGAGTATCACGGTAAACCTGGGACAAGTCGCAGTATCCTAAAAAATTATTGAAATTACGGTAAAAACTATAGTGATTTCCTATAATTTTTACCGTTACGCACAACAATGTTTACCGTGATTTTTCAATAATTTTTTAGAAAAATTCTCTACGTGTACTTTAAATCAATTTCAATTTCGAGGTAAGTATAGGATAATACAATCATAATATGTCTATATATCCATATTGTTATAAAAATGCTGGTTTAGATGTTGTGTCAAATTACTCACGTTTTAAAAGCATTTTGAATCAACAAGTGGTCAAAATACTTACTAAATACTGCTAAATGTTTTTAACGAAGTATAAGTCATAATTAAGTATTTCGTTTTTATATGAATGGTTACAGTATATGCATCGTATAATTTTATTATTACCGTGGGAATAAAATGTCACTACTGTGATATTTAAAATTTTGGTTTTTGATTAAATTTTTATATAAATTAGTAAATTTTCTCGGTAACTTGTATACTAAATAATTGTAATATAATCACTTATAGTTGATTTGCAATATATTACAATTATTTCATGCGCAAATTATTAATTTAAACAAAAATTTATCACGATAGCCATAGACGTTTTAGTCACAAACGTCACCATTTTGAGCACGAACTTGATGCAAGTGTACTATTATTAAAGTGTTAAATTTTATTTTATCTACCTTGACAGCCACCAGTAACAAGTATGCGTTTATTTTCGAAAGAAATGTTCATGATTTGGCCTGTGATGTACTTTCTATAAACTTAACGTAATCAAAACTGAACAATTACTTTACAACCGGCAAGTTTCGTGTTCGAGCTGATAAAACAAGCAATGACAGATAAAACTCGAGATATAATCAATGTCTTTCCAACGATATAATATTGACTAAATGATAAAATACAGTACATATATAACAAATAATAAAATTTATAATTTTTCTTTTATTTAGATACATATGATCATAATATATATAATTTTTTTCGTAAATAAATTTTTTTCTGTATTACAAGAGTACTGCAAAAAGCAAAAATTATGTTTTACATTGAACGAACGTCATGTTCAAGCTTTATTCTTTCATATTATCATCTTATTTAATTTACAGCTAGATTATAGCAGATAAATAATAAAATAAAACTTTCTTCTTTGGTACTAATTATTAAATGAAATTTCTAATGAGTTGTGTATCCACCGTCTATTGTAACTCCAGCACCAGTGACCATTGAACTTTTGTCACTTAGAAGGAACACTATAGAATCCACAACGTCCTCAGGCTCTGTTTATAAAAAAAAAAAATAAAAAATGATTATTAGTTGGAGTACCAATTTTTATATCTTTTAAGTTACGTTTGAAAATTTAATTTTAATATAATTCTAAAAACAGCATAAATCCAAAGTAGTTACCTGCGAAACGATCCATTGGAATTTTAACTCTTAATGTTGCCGCTTTTGCTGGATCACTCCAATTCGCTTTACCCATTGCGGTCATTACAAGCGTCGGATTAACCGTATTGACTCGAATTCCATGCGGTCCCATTTCCAGAGCCATGACTCTAAAGAAACGGATATTAATGTTTGCAAAAATTATGGAAATTAAAAAATTATTAAATTAAAGATTTACGAACTTTGTCATCATATCTAATGCTGCCTTAACTGAGCAGTAAATCAAATGATCTTTCACAGCAACTAAACTAGCAACGGACGAAACATTAACGATACTGCCACATACTTTTCTCTTTATCATATTATCGGCTACAACTTGTGAAACATTCATAATCGATTTTAAATTCACATTGTAAACGAAATCAAAATCTTCAGGTTTCGCCGTCAAAAACGGATCAAGTTTAGCGACGCCAGCATTATTAACAAGTAGATCAATAGGTAAGATGCTTTGTACTGCCGCTCTTGTAGCTTTCCAATCTTGGAGGTCTACGCACAAAGTCTGTATTCTAGGATCTTCTTTTACCAAGGAGTCAAGATTCGCTTTAGTTTTTGATAAGGCGATAACTGTTCCTTTGAATTTTGAAAGTCGTAGTGCTGTTTCTCGACCGATTCCTTAAAATCATTGTTTTTTGTTACTTGCATGATAAGTTATTTCTTTTTTTTTTATAAAATGAATCTTTCATTGACTACTTTTAGTATAATCTAATATATAGGTTTAGCAAATATAAAGTTTTAAAATTCATAATAAAAACTGATGTTTGAGTTTTTGTTATTGTCTTTGAATTATCTAATATTCATTGTATCATAAAAGATATCATGTTTTTATTGACTATTACCATAAAGGAATTTATGAGTGGATTAGACGATAATGTTTTACTCTCGTAGCTATTATTAGCATTTAGTTTTTAAATCCATGATCTGATGAATACATTTTTTTTCGTTTTTATGATCGGCAACTTATAGATTTTTAGTTTTTATACATATTCATACAAAGTAATAATAATGCACTTATATAATGTAATTTTCCTACGTAATGTCAATGTGATGTCCTTTTTAATAAAAAAAATGAATATGAATTATCTAGCTTTCCGAAGTTTAAGAGTATGTTAAATATTTTTTTTGTCACACAGGCACGATTTTCGCGCTTTTTGCTACCTAAAATGAGAGCTAAAAGTGCCCATTTTCAGACCGGCGGGCGCAAAAAACATCTA
>JAPYZB010003651.1:0-10426 GCA_030522745.1 Eupelmus kiefferi | reverse complement strand
AGAGAGCTTCGAGGGGTGAGGCTGGAGAAAAAGAGAAGACTGTGAGCTTATACCCACGGATAAAGCGGAGAGCGGAGGAGGATGACTGGCTTCGAGGTGCTGCTGCTGCTGCCTTTTTATAAGTGCGTCGAAAATACGAGCGGTGAGAAAACGTTGCACGGGGAGCTTTTTTCCCTCGGCTCGCGAGTCAAAGGATTTTTATCTGGGAGATAAGTTGTTTTGGAGCTGAGATAGATTTATATATACGGAGTGTCAGGAGAGAGGCTAGGCGGTGTGAGGGAAACCTGAGGTCGGCTGTGATTATGGCTTTTTCTTTGAGTAGGAGAGAAATATTGACTGTTTATCGTTTTTTGGAAGACTGACTCGCTGGGATTTTTTCAATCGAGAGTTATGTGCTTTGCTTGGGTGCGTGGGATCGGGCAAAGTGCATTTTCTGTACTGACTTTTTAATGATGACTCATTTGCTCTATGAGTTATGAGACACGTAAACTTTTCTATTTTTAGAAATTTTCTCTATTGCAAAGGTTTGGTAAAACATGAAATTACACAGGTTTAAATCGATTCCATCACCCCGATGTTGCAACAATTTCATCGAAACTTTTGCAACCAATTCCACATTTATTAAATTCACCTTATACTTTTCTTCAACAAGACCATTCTCAAAATTACCGAAATAAAAGGTATACATATCCGTACTAGCTATTAGACTGCTCACTATCATAAGCACATAATCTCGCAAACAAGCCGACGAATTTGCGCACTGCCCCGTCGAAAAAACATCTCTATCAGGAGACACGTGCGCGCTCGATGAGTCAAGCCTCTATACTGCTCCCAACATCACCTTCCAGCGATAATACATAATGTTTTTGCAAAATCGTCGCGCGTACGTGAGTTTATCTCTCCTTCTCTCTCCTCGGCATTTCCGGCGGCGCAGCGGCAAAGGTACACGTCTCTGTATATAGGAGGAAAGGAAAAAGCCGGCCACTGGCTCGTTGCGGATTTATCTCGTTCTCTCTCTTACGTGCGCGAGGAGGCAAAAAAAGGGAATTGAAAAGGGAAAAAAAGATGGGTTGGGGAGAGCTTCTCTCACTTTCGCGCGCCTGCGGATCGACGGACAGAGTCATCTTTGTTCCAGAAGAATTTCTAGCTCCTGTCGGTCGATTCGTCTTTTGCGCGGCCGTGGAGCTTGCGTGAGATGCGGTTGGTTGGATTTATTCGGGTTGCTGGTTTTTTTTTGTTTGGATTGTGTAATGGATATTTGCAAAATGAGACGTTAAGAAAGTTTTTTTGAATATAATGACTATTACATAATTAATAATTCTTATATTCTGGAAAAAAATTAATAATAATAACTATTTTTGGTTAAAAACTTTGTTTTGTTTAGTAAAATCAGAAAATACACAAAGACTAACTTTAAAATGGAAACTGTACTTGATTTATTTTTTGTGTTATTCATACGTAATTCAAAAATTTTTATATGTACACTATGTGTATTTCATAGTTAAAAGTTTTACACAAAAAGCGTATTTAATAAAAAAACAAAAAAATATCGTTAATTCCAGAAGTTATATTTGCTTTTGTTTAGTTTTTTTACGTACGATGCGCTTTAAAAACAAAGTGTTTGAATTTTTTAATATTTATGTGAAAATATTTTCTAACAAACCTGTAATTCAAACTTACTTCACGGCCAGGTAAATAGAGTTTGTAATTGATTGCTTTTTCAATAATTAAAAATTACCATTATCCTTACACCTAAATGATCTTTCAATTATTAAAGATAAACACTTAAAGGGCGAAAAAACCATCCCCGATACCAAAACGCCAAGTCACCCGTAGGAGTTGGGAAAGCGCGCGGGCAAAGAACAACTTTATCTGAAAAACAAATACATAAAGAAACACTAATTCCTAACTTTGTCATCGGCTGACAAAGCAATTGTTCTCCTTCTCTCTCTCTCTCTCTCGAGCGCTAGGTATACACGAAAAATCCAGTCCCGACTCGCTCTCTGCCAACAAAGTGTGCGCGCACGTATCCGTACTCTCCTCTCTCTCTCCATTGTTATCGTCTCTTATCTCCCTTTCTTTTTCCACTGCTGCTTCTACTACTTTTTTTTCAAACGCCACGCGCGCGTTTCCGTCTCCGCTATCGCCTGCGTTTTCTCTCCTCCGCGTTCTCGACGCTTTTTCGAACCTATATACTCTCGCTGAGAAAGAGAAAAAGGACAGAGAGAGAGCGACGTATATATAGGTACGACTCACGTGCGGCAAATATTTGTCCTCGGCAAACCGAGTCGCGAGCGCGTGCACTTGTGTGAGTAAATCAGCGCGTGTCACTTTACTCCGGCGACGTTATAGGCGTCGTTCGTGTATATATATGCAAGGATTCGCTCATTGTTACTGATCGAGGATTTTGATTATATAGGGGGTACGAAGTGTAATTGGTGGGAGAGGTGGGGTGTAGACTTTTGGCGAAGTCCATATGTAGCAGTTTTTTTGGTAGATGAGGTCAGTTGGGACAGTGGATATGTGATAATGAATGATTATTCACGGATCGGGCTGCTCCAGATGGTCTGGCTTGGGATATGAAATATGTAGTTTGAAGTTTCGTTTGCATGGTTTCAAATTATTTTTTGCATGCTAAAAATAAACGTATATCTATATTTAAAATGAACATTTTTTTATTTATATATATGTGTGTAGTAAATTGATGAATTTTGTAAAACTAAGGATTAATTAGAATTGTAATTATAAGAATCAGCATTATGGTTACCTATACGTCCCTACTTATATAAAACACACGTAGTGCTTTTGTTAACACCTGACAAGCAAACACCCCCACCAAAAATGATTTGCATATCAAACCCAAAATCTTAAAACATGACAAACCAAACAAAATAAGAACTATCTCAGTCGCTCAATCAAAGTACACCTGAACCGGTAACAAATCAACAGCAAAACCAAACTCCCAAGCCAATCCTCCGCATAGCAAAAAACAAATCTCGGGCGAAAGCTCGATTCCAGCCGGCGATTTTTCTCTTCCGCGCCCGATTATCGACACCTTGAACGACAGCGAGAAAAAGCCTTGAAAAATGGAAATCGCATCAGCCATCTCTCTACTCTTGAATTACACACACACATGAAAGGCTCCGATAGCTCCCGAATAATAAAAATCTCTCACTCTCTTACTTGGCTGCTTCTATAGCCATTCGAGTGCGCTCTTGTATATACGTACTCTATATATTTACGATCGGAGAATGTGTCGCGCGCGCGGAGATTCCGCCGCGCGGAACTGACTCGGCCTATAGGACTGCGAGAGAGCGGGTCAAAGGTTAAAGACGATATTTCTCGAAGGTGCTCTATATATATGCGCGAGTGTATGCGAGTGAGAGAATAGTATATAGAGGCCGAAACGCCGCACGTGGATGTGTGTATTGAACGCCGCGAGCTAGCTGCGCCGATTCAACAGCTTACTCGTGAAATAGATTTACTGTGTATGTGTGCGAGAAAGAGCGGAGGATTATTGAGAGAGCGAAATGTGTACCGGTTTTCGCGAGCTGAATTGATTTGCGGTTAGCCTTGCTTTATTCCCTTTCGAGCTTTTCGCGAACGATTTTGAACGAAAAGTTAACTTTTTTTATTGGCGTTTTGTAAAATGATTACATTTTTTTTTTAATTGTATTATTGTTTTTTTACGTTCGGATTAAAACATCGTACAACGGATACTATAGTCTAATACATAACTGCAATACATGTATATAATTTATAAAAGAATACAATTTTTTCATATATTCAATAATTAAAAATAATAATAATCCATTGATAAAATCCTACATAATCATCCCAATAAAAAAAGGCAAGTTACCAGTATCGTCCAACCGACACCGGACAGGTATACCCGAGGGCGAGGCGAGGGTAACGAGCAATAATGCTAATCCGGTGACCTGGTAAATAGCTGGCTGGTACAGTAGGCAGGGGCCTCCTCGTTTCGCAATTATCCTCCCCGTCAATTGAATTACACCGAACGCTCATTCCGAAGCTATTCCCGTGATGCTCGGCTCTCTGCATATGATTTTTACAACATCCGCCGGCGGAAGGACTAATTAGCCCCTGTTAGGATTAAAGCTCAAGCGTGGGCAGGTATGTAAGGACTAGCTAAACTTTTGCTCGAGTCTGAAACCCTTTCAGTGCTTGTAATTGGATTTTAGCGTAGGTCATCATAAAACTATAAATATGAGGGGGCTGGCTTAGTGGTATGGCTGCTAATTAAATATCGATCAAATTTATCGTAAAGGTGGGTTTTTCTTTTATTGTGGTTTCGATGCTCCAAATAAATAACAATTTTATTTTTATAAAACACGTAATAAACACAAGTTTATGTAAATTCTTAATTTTATTTCTTATTATTATAACAATCTTAAAATTAACCGCGCTGATAATAAGTAGTTGAAACAATGATTTACAATATAGACGTCAACTCCAGGTCACCGCCTACGAGAAAATGTTTTCTTACAACATTCCCCCAACACTCTCGCATCATTCCCATAATTACGGATGCACTCATTATCTAATCTCCCAAATTACCAGACTCACTATTTTATCAGCTTACACATTTTCTCAGTAATACACGGCAGAAAACGACGAAACACACATAAGGGTGGAGCGAGAAAGAGAGGAACGCAGGATAGCTCGTATCTTGGAAAGAGCCGTATACCTCCGGGCAGAGCAACGTGTAAGGGGAAGCATATAGGCCGTTCGAGGATTAGTCTGAGATAACGAAATCTTTGAATGCCTGAAACGCCACTTTGTGAGCTGAGAAAGTCTCAAATTACAAAGCCAACATGCTGAGATCTTTATAGGTGTGCTTCTGCGTTCGGTCAAAAAATTTTCAAGCGGCTCAAATCTTATCTTGGATTGTAAGTAATTCTTACGATCTGTTAAGTTAAGGATAATTTAATGCTTTATTAAGAATTATTAATTATTTACACATAAAGTTTGTAAATATTGCAAAAGGACACATAATTACTGCACCAAGTACTAAAAGCTCCTCTCCAATCCAGCTCCAAATTAAATTTATTCTAAAATTCCCTTCCAATACCGTCCGATTCTAATATTTCGCGAAGCCACACTCTCTCTCAATTCTAGCGCTCGCCGCGATAACCGCAGCCTTGAGAAAAGCCCAAACTCAATCGAGCGCCCCGGCATTATCCGTTCGAAAGCTCCGATAATAACACTGGCACACGCGCGCAGCAGCCAAAGCTCCTCGCCGATGAAAAAAGAAAGCAAGCTCCAAAACCAGAGAGAGAGAAACCTTTCTCCAGCAGCCGTCTGTTCAAACCGCACACTCCTACCCATCTATATATATGTCTTTCATAAGCCCGACAAAAAGGTAATTGAGGGAGCAAGAGAGCCTTCGAAAGGTGGGGGGTATACACACAGAGTAGCATTCTCCAAATGAAAAGCATCGAGCGGCTCCGCAGCGTGTAGCTAAATGAAAGTATAGAGGCAAAAAAAACGAAACCTCTAGAGGGAGAGTTGCGAAGCGCTCACCTTTGCTCCCGAGGCGATGGTCGCCATATGGGCGACTGCGAGCCGCGCTGCCCCTGAGGCTTGTGCGCGCGTGTGTCTACACCTTGGGGCTCCCTCGGTACGTAGTCGCATGCGGGCCAGATTTTACGGTTGTATATGCGGAGGCTGTACTCTCCTGGCGGTGCACGTGGCTGTAGCTTCGGGTCAACAGTGTGTGTGTGTGTGTGTGTAGGTGTATGTGTGTGTGAGCGAGGAGATGAAAGAGAGAGCAGACTTGGAGCATGTGAGAACCAGGCCGGCCGAAATCTCTCATCTTGTTTGCAAGCGCGAGCGTCGAGAGTCGCTCTCTGGAGTGTGTATAGGGAGACGGGCGTGTTGGAAACCTGCGGTGAATGGGTTGTGTGTGTGTGTTGGGTGGAGAGAGGTGGGATTGACTGATGAGTTTGGTTCTGGGCCGACGTGGTTTTATTTTGTTGCTGCGCGAATTTTTGGGATGATTAAGGAGGAAAGTTTGAGCTTTTCTTTTGTGTATACAAGTTTGTTTTACCTTTGACTTGTATATGTTTGAATTGAAATGTATTATTCTTATTTCATTATGCAGTTAAATTTGTATGAATTTCGATTTGATTTAAAAAGTAAGAATTAACTTTAATAAAAAAATGTTGTATTTTGCTAATACGATATTAAATTACATAAGTTCGACTGTAATTGATTGACTATATCACTGATTAATATTCAGTCAACCTTCCATTCTAAAAAAACATTAACATCTCCACACTGATACTCTCTTTCTTCCACGCGCATTCCTGTATCTACACCTCGATCCGAGCGCCTACCTACCTCCGCTTTCATCTTCCGTTAAACCCCCATTATTTCCTCATTGATTCTTCCTCTCGTTTCTTCTCATTTATCCAATCATTGCACGTTTCATTCATCCCTCTCTTCAGCTCACTCTCACTATCTCTCTCTCTCTCTCTCTCTTTCTGCCTCTCTTTCTTTCGTACACTCTGCCTACATGTACGCGCATGTACGTGTATGATGTGCTCGAGGCGAGAGGTGGACTTGGAAGCAAACAAAACGATCGCGGCACGTGAGCGAACGGTAAACGGCCTCGAGGGGGGAGAACGACGCGAGTACGCGCACGAGTGTGTATTGTTGTCGTGAGATTTTTTTCTTCTTTGTCTGTTTGTAATGTTTAATTATTATAGGTAGATGTGTGTAATAATAAACTGCGAAAGCTCAGCGAGTCGCGGCTGATTGGGATTTTATTATTGCATTTGCCATTGCATTGCATTTGCAGTACCTTGGGATACTGAATTTCATACTATCTCAATTTCATCGTGGTATATTTTATATAGTTATCGTGCTTGTTATTACGTTGCTTAAAAAAATTCGACAATTTTGAAATGCAATTTTAATTAGTTTTGAAATTTTGGTAATATAGCGTCAAGCTCAATGACGATCGGTTTGAAAATCGAGGCACATTTGTATATTTTATAAAAATTATAATCTATGTAAATACACATATATACTGAAATTGTACTTCTTTGACTATATTCTCTCATAAAAAGCTAGAAATTTACGCTCATTCTACTGGATTGAAATTAAAGTCAAATTATCCGCTACAAAAAGCACTCACGTATTTGTTCTTTACAATTACAACCATCGCAATAACCACGCTAATTAATCAACACATCCGAGCAAAGAATCAACATTGACGCAACACAGCTACCTGAACAGCATCTCGGACCACCCAAAAAGAGCAAACCAGCACTCCAGCCCTGAAAAATGTCCCTTTCCCTCATCCCATACCCAACTCGCACACTCTCCCATATACTTCATTCTCATCGGCTAAAGCAGCCATCTCAAAGGCGCAAGTGGCCCTCATCGAGCTTGCCTCGCGCGCGTCGCATGAGCCAACGCAGAGCCATTCTCGCTGAAAAGATCCCATTCCTCTCCCTCTACTCTACTCGCGCATTTCCACGAAGCGTAAACGGCTCTCGTCTTATTCCGACCTCAATCAGCGCGGCTGTCGTTGCGATTTATCGGCTCGGCTCTCGCGTATATATATATAGTGTATATAGCGAGAGAAAACGGAGGGGAAACGATCGCCGAGTTTGAGCGAATTGAGATGTAGATGCGAGAGAGAGCGGCTGTCTAGAGAGCAAGCAAATCGAAAAGAATGAGAGATAAGAATTGAAGGACCGATCGAATCGAAGGGTGAGCAGGAGGAGCTGAATGGAGAGACGGATGGAGCGAGGGCTGGACAATAAAAACCTGATGCTTGCAAGCGCGCAAGCACTGCTTTTTTCTCTCTCTTTCTCGCTTGTTTCTGTCGGGTGCGCTGTACTTTATGCAGATTTATCTTTTAGAGAATACGAGATGGATAAAAGGCTATTGGTACTTTTGAGAAATGCCTTTATTTTTGCATTCCTGCTTTTACTTCGGATTTTTCCGTCTTCTTTGGAGATCTGAAAATCAATGATTACGGGCTTGAGAATGTTTTTGTCGACAAAGAGGGAGATTAAACTTTATTTCGAATTATTACAGTTACTTTGATAAAACGTTTTTCTATGTCGAGTTTAACAGAATTCAAATGAAAGTGATATATTAAACATGCTTTTATTTGTAAAAAAAGGACAATTATATGTCTTTCATCAGTAATATGTCTCACACCTAAGCAGACAAAACGAAAACAAAGAGCTCACCAAATCCAAAACTCAGATACAGCCCAATTTAAAACAAAAGGTCCACCACCAACCCAATCCCACGCTCTCCCAAAAGAAAGCCCAGCCTCCACCAAAATAGAACTCCGTATAACCGCTGGAAATCAAGAAAGAAAAGCTCTGCAGCCTCGTCCCGGCGATAACGAGCAGTCGACACGGTTATGTATCTCACCAACACAGCCAGCCCAACGGATTTGACGCATGCGAGAGGAGGTGATACATCGCGCCGTGACTTACGAGCGCGCGAGCTCGACGAGCCGATGAGCGTCTAATGGATCTACTCTCTGCATGCGCGCCTATATATGAAATAGTGGGGCCGATCTTTCGATGATGCACATGCGCGTGTGTAGTATCAGGGATACGGCTTTGTTTGCCGACGCTGAGATTTTACCGTTCGAGGGAAGATTTAGGGAGACGAATGGTGACGCATTGTGGGTGGAAGAGGTTGTAGGGATTAGCGTTCTTTGGAAGTGTTTTTTCGAAATTGGGCAGTTGGAATGGTTTTGAGGAGTTGTAAATTTTGAGTTTTCGGAGTATGCTAATTCGATGGAAATTCGGGGGATGCTCTGACGCATGGTTAGTTTGATGCAGAGTGTCGACTAGTTTGTCAACTTTGCTCTAGATCGAAGGATTGTGCGAAATGCATTTTCTTCTTTTCAAATTTTTCTGACTGCGTACATTGACGTTGTCTATAGGAAGCATTCCATTGAAACAATCCATACTTTATCTGTATACATTATTCGCGTATAATAAAACGTCTCCCTGATGTATACAAAACACATTTTGACTACAATAATCACAAGCCTCAACATTACACAAACCCATAACACAGACCAATCCACATAAAACAATCTAACTACCCATCCCACCTACAATTCACCCAATAAATCACTCCTCCATCCACCCAGCCGAATCCGCGCACCTAACGATTGTTTAAACATCGCGCAAAACGGATTAACTCCGACGGGCCATTTCACCGGCGCGGCCGTAAAACCATTTTCTCAACTCGCCACTATAGGGTGGACTACATCCACACACACACCTCCACACTCTCACACAGCTATAAAAAAAAAAAGTGCGCGCAGGGGTCCGCTGCTGTATATATCCAGCGTGGCCCCCTCGCAGTCCGCTAATGCATTCGGCAACGAGCGAGACAGAGTAGGTAGCTAGAGAAAGAGAGGAGATTTGATAAAAGGACGCGGGGCGCGGCGGTTGAAAGGGCTCATTCTGATTTATCGATCGGCGAATTCGAGGCGAAAACGCGCTCCCCGGGGACGGCGGCGGCGGCGGCGGGCCACGCGCCGTGAAAGGGCCAAGAGAGCGGGGGTAGGTAGACAGACGTGCTGGAGTAGAGCAGGAGATGAGGTGAGCTGCGCACATGGCCGCTTTTGGGGGTCCTGGGTTGGGTTGGAGACCTGGATGAGAAAATACGGTTCAGCGAGGTTTTGGATGAGAGTGGTTGGGTTGTTTTTGGACGGTTGGTTTTTGCGTTTGGTGGTGGAGATTGCGATTGCAGTAGATTTTTTTGTATAGGTGATGGGGTTGATGATGCTTTTTTGGAGGTTTGGGCATGTGTTTATTTAAGATTGTTTTATTAGGTCCCCGCGATTTTTTGTTTTCTAAGGCTCTGGTTAATGGAAAGTGTTTATATTGATAGTTGTGACAGTACTTGAAAATAAAACGTTATTTTGAGTATAGCCCTTGAGTTTGCCGATGACGTCTGAGAGTTACTTTTTCAGGGGGATATTACGAATCCATAGTGCACCCCGCACTCTGAAATTTGAGTACGGAAGGAATCCTGCTTATTTTACGACTCATCTCTTTCAACGTTTCACTTTTTTTTCAGATATTTTCTTTCACGGAAATCAATCAATATTTTTTTTTTACACGATCTATCGTAGCATACAAAATTTGTAAAATAAATTCACGAATAGTATTTTTCTATCTTAAGAAATTTATGCGTACGTATTTTTAAAATTATGATAGCTTTGAATAGAATAAATTATTGTTTATTAATATTTAAAATAATAAATGATGATCTTAATATATTCATTAAAATAATATTCGCTGATGACGCGAAGTACAAAATTTATCATGCGTAATAATACTATTCTTGCTCGCATAAAGTCTGCACATTTATATCAAGTGTAAAAAGATCGTTCAGCATCTGTCACGTA
>JAPYZB010003650.1:0-10713 GCA_030522745.1 Eupelmus kiefferi | reverse complement strand
GAACAGGAGCCTAGGGCGTTGAAGGCTAGAAAAATTAAATTTTCCTCCCTAGCTACACAATATATAATTGAAGGTCTGGAAACTAAAAGGGCACATAGCCAATGCTATTCAAATGAACTAAGTGCCCTTTTACTTGTCAGATCCTCAATTTTTATCATTTCTGCAATTTTTAACATTTTTTAACTGGATATGTTTACATATTTCTTGTAATTATAGACAAACTTTAATACCCTCAATAAAATCATTCAATTATGTACTCTCCACTATTCTGAAATAAAATTTAAAAAATAATAATATCATCATTTTTTAAAAATTGATAGAAATGGAGAAAAAATGTTCTCGGCCAATACGACTCCCCTTACATACGCTTCCTCAACAAAGCTAACACTGTGAGCCTAAAAAAGCCATCACCCATATGGGTCGGGGCAGACAGCGTAGCTGCTGCCTGCTTACTCGAACCCTCGCTGATAACTTCTTCAGTGGTGAGAAACGTAAATGCTGTAACGGACGGCCAGGCTAGGGGATCTATATTGGTCGATTACAACAACAGTACCGGTAGACTGGAAAATACCAAAATCATTCAAAAAGTCAACGATCATTCAAAAAGTCAACGTCACTCTTTTCATGGAGATGCTTATTCGATACCTGACGTGCGATGAAATACCTTGTGATGAATTCCAGAACGAAGAATGATCAACCATACTTTTTAAAGGAATTGTATTTTATTTATAGTGTATATTTGTAACAATATAAAATCTATTTTACAAATTGTAAAAGATTTTTATTTTTTAATAAATCATTAAACTTTTAAAATTATTAAGAAAATCATTTTTCTTGCTTTTTTTTGAAATATAAAATACTCATATTGTGATTTATTAAATTATGTTGATATTGAAAGTAATTTAAGTAGGATTGTAAAAACTGAATAAATCGATCGAACCAACCTGCAGATGCAGCCAACTGTCATATATCATCTCAAACATATTATTTAACGGATCATACTTCGAAGACCCTCCAAAAACAGGTTGTATAGGCAAAATAGGCGTGGCTCTGTCTTGCACATATGAATATCTAGTTTGTAGACACGCCTGATAGGTTTTCCCTAAACGGCCTAGTCTATGAAACCGCCAGCTGGTAATCTTAAAGAAGTTTGGCGCTGTGTACAAGACCTTTCAGATAGTATTAGCAACAAATTTTCTTTATATGGTGACGACTGGGTAAATCTTTAAATATGGCAATAATGGACCAATTTTGGCGATGAAATAAATTTTGATACCCTGGTAATAAAATCTAAAGCACTGCGGTTGCAGCAGACTATAAGTGGTCTATTTCCAATTTCTGGTGCAATGCTATACTACACTACAGTGTTGTAAGATTCTGTCACAATTTTTTCGCGTATGTAAGTTTTTGCTTAGTTTCGTGCATTATTCTTGATTTTATGAGCACACTTATCATGCATCAATATAACGTAATTGCGCTGCTCGTATCCGCAATTCTTTTTTGTTAGAATTATGTGATTGAAATCGGAAATAGACCACGTATGTTTTGTTGCAATTTTCTGCTTCGCACGCAAATTGCAGCAGAATTGCAGTAAAATTGTTGTAGCATTGTTTTCAGGATAACGAACAAGAAAAAGAAGGAATAGTAAACTTACAGAAATTAGGTTCCGCTACAATTTCTGGGATCATTAGTTGTGGCAATTCTGATGATAGTTGTGGCATTTCTGATAACAGTCGTGTTTATATTAGTTCCCCCACTGACACCTCCTCTTCTTCCAGCAATTTCAAATCCTGGATTTTGAAAAAATGAACGAATACAAATCTACATAAAGATGATAAAATATTAAAAAGATAAAAGAAAGAATGAGATTTGATTACTGGGTTATTGTAATGTTTTAGGGCTCATTTGAAATTTTGTAATTACGTTTCAGTTGCAATGTTGGCCTTTTTAGGATAAAATAATTTTCGACTGCTATGCAAGTGATTAAAGTGCAACTGAAATTATCAAAATTTTATAATATTTCCAAGCATCCACAGCTGGATCATTAGGATACAAGAGCTATCAAACGAAGGCTAAAAAAAAGTCTTCTATGACATATTAGGATTTAAAGTGTCATAGCCGAAGCTAGGCAGTAACCCATCTAAAACCTAGTGCGAAAAGTGCGAAAAGGATAGACACACTGTCATGGCCGAAATTGCGCTTCCCCCACTTCTCCATTTTACCATAAGAAACAACGCTCCCCACTTTTTGATTCGCCATAACACTTTAAATCCCAATATGATTCTACGTTCGTAAGTTATAAAAATTTAATATTTCAAATTTTAAAAATGATTAATGATGCACGTGTTGAATTTTTATTATAAGCTCGATATAAGTGAACTATTTCGAACAAAAAGTTTTTAAATCAGAATCGAGCATTAGAATCTTATCATTGTTAAAATAAAAGATTTTAATTTCTATTTTAATGTGAGCTTTAAACTTTTGAACGGTAGTGTCAATAAGATAACGAAAGAATAATAAAAAAAAACTAATAATCCAATCACGTAATTGAGTGCTTAATACCAACACTTTTTCACGCTATTTAAACAAAATTTTATTATAAAAAGGTGAGCAAAAAGGAAACATTAGAATAAAGAAATCCCGTTTCAAAGTCTAGGAACGAATGCAGTTAAATCCAGTCAAGTCAACCACCACAGCAGAGTAAAGAGGTAATTTACGTATTTACATTAATTTATATTAAAAAAGCTGATTTTGCATTATTATTATTTCATTTTTAATATTATATTATTTTTTAACACGTACATGAAAAAGACCCTTTTTCGTGCATTAGAAATGAATAGAAAGTTGAATATTTCTATGCATCGGGAGGTAAAAGTTTTAACTCTCGCTACTCGAAAACAGTCAAAATTTTGCAAATTAAAGTTTTAAAAATTGGAAAATTAAAAAAAAATTCAAAAATATTGAAAAAGTTTAAAAATTTTGAAAATATTTAATAACTGTGATAACAATTAAAAGCTTCGAAAAAATTTTAAATTTTTATAAAACTTTAAAATTTAAAAAAAAATTAAATTTTTATAAAAATATGGTAAAAAGTAAAAAATTTCTTTAAAAAGTCAAGAAATCCCGTTAAAATCAGAAAATTTCAAGTCATCTGGAAAATCTGAGAGAGATCTAGATTCTCAGAGATCCTTGAAAGATTGAATCAAAGAAGATGACAGATAATTGAGTTATGATCAATAAAGTTATTATTATACCATATGCTGCTAAATATGCTGCCGAAAAACATTTAAACAATTTTTAAAGAAAATGTTCTAAGGTTAGTAGTTTAAAAATTTGGAAAACTTTCACCGAAATGAATACAAAAAAATTTTTAACTATCTAATTATTTAGTTTTATTAGAAAGTATTGTTTTTAACATTTTGTAGATTAACCATGACCTCCCAAGTATCAAAAATGTTGTTTCTAAGTTTGGCTTTAGTCCTGTTTCTGCATGAATCAAGGTGAATTTTTATTCATTGTTTGTTTTATAAAATCACTGTTTTATAAAATTCTGTTTACACATTACACATATAGTATAGGCGTTCAATCATAATTCTTAATATTTTATAACTTTAAATAGAGGCGAAAAATTTATAATAAATACCGATGCCGGGGGTGATGACGCAATAGCAATACTTATGCTACTCAGACATGAAGCTTGGAAATCAAAAATGCATGGAAATCAAACTTTTGAAATCATTGGAATTACTTGCTCATATGGAAATACAGATGAAGAGCACGTAAAAACTAATGTACTACGAATCTTATCTTTAGCTGGTCGTAATGATGTAAGTAAATACCATTATCTTATACTTATTTGATTTATATGAGAACTTTGACATTTATGTAAATACAGAATTGAATCTCGAATATATTAGGGCAATGCAACCGATGCCACAATTAGTTTCAATTTTATAGATTAACTAATCACGTGCAAGTGTTGGGGCTTTGGATATATGTATTTGAAAGAAATATAGAATTTTAAGGATTTTTTTTTAAATAAAATAAATAATAATATTTCATGATATTATTTTATCATTAGAGTGTTAAACCTGTATAGATAGTAGTTAGCATCGTGCGGATAATTATCATATTTTTAAGTGCGTTTTGGCTATTAAACTTATAAAAGTTTTTAGAAAATATACTTATTTAAAAAAATCTTTACACTGCCTATCAACCTATCAAGGGCTTTTCCACACCCTGACTTAAGTTTCAAAAACCACTGAAAATCACTATACTTGAGTTTGATAAATGTTTATTTATTTTAAATATTATTATAGAAAATATTTTTTTAAGTTCAGAAATTATTTTTTCTTACTTTATCTTTTATTATAAAATAATTTAACTTTTCTAAAAATAATTATAATATTTTGCGGAAGTGTTTTGTTTTCCACTGTGGATAATGGCAAGACTTTTCTTAGATCTTGGATTATGTATTGTGAATATATGTAAAAGATGAAAAATGATGAATAGTCATTTACTGATCGAAACTAAAATTTTTGGCCATATTCTACTTTATAAACTGAGTAATTTAAGCCCTTGGAGAAGTGTGTGTTATCTCAGGAATCTGTATTTTAGCCTTTTGGATTCTTATAAAACCAAGTTTTAAAATATTAAAAGAGATTTATCCATTCAGCAAGTTTAAAATCTTTTAATTTATCAGGATTATGTTTTACTATTTTTAAAAGTGAAAAATATTTTGAGTGACTTTGATTGGGGTTGAGACCCTTAAATCAGTTTCATTATTAAATCTTATATAAGTATTAATTCTTTCAGATTCCAGTTTTCAGTGGTGCAAAAAAAGCATTAATCGAACGACAATCGGATTTATATTTTTATGGACTCGATGGTTTTGGAGGTGCAAAGTATGATTACAAAATTGCTGCTAGAGTAGATGATTCAAAACATTCTGTACTTGCTCTTATTGATATGGTAAAACAACATTCAGGTACTAAATCTTCGAATTTTTTATTGATTTTCTATTTAACTAATGTAAAAAAATGTTTTAAATAATAATACTTTTATCCTAAGAAGATATAAATTTCATGCTCTTTTTTAGGCAATGTGAGTATAATTTCATTAGGACCATCGACGAATTTAGCATTGGCAATAGCTTTAGATAATGATTTTACAAAACATGTAAAACATTTTTACGTTATGGGCGGTAGCGTAGCTGGAATTGGAAATACAAAACCAAATGTCGAATTTAACTTTGAGGCTGATCCGGAAGGCAATTTAATACTGTTTTCTGCAGCTAAGAAAGGGCAGATAATTTTACTTCCGTGGGAAACTGCATTAGCATTAAATCTATCAAAGGTAATTAGATAAATTATTTATATAAAAGAAATATTTGAAAAGTAATGATAAATTTTACAAACGATAAAGCTTGACAAGTACTCAGAAAATCAACAAAAAATTTGCAATAATTACATTTTTTCAACGCAAGTTTTTACATAAAAACTGTATTTATTGATAGTTACGTCATGTTGCCGTTTTTTACTTCACACTACAAACTATTTACTACTTCAAAATTAAAAGTTTTTACATAAAAACTGTATTTATTGATAGTTACTAAATTTTATAACATCCTCTATAAACTTACACGATCGCATATCGTCTATACTGAAATACAAGAAAAAAAAAATAACGAGATTTCTATTTTCTCCCAAATTGACAGAACTGGAGAAGAAATGTTCTTGGCCAATACGACTCCCCCTACATACGCTTCCTCAACAAAGCCGAAACTATCAGTCTCGTAAAAGAGGATGATCCCGTATGGGTTACAGCAGATAGCGTAGCTGTTGCATGCTTAATCGAACCTTCGCTGATAACTTCTTCAATCGTAAAAAATGTGAATCCTGTAACGGACGGTCAGGGTAGAGGATCTGTTGTCGTTGATCACATGAACAATACCGGCAGAGTGGAAAATACCAGGATTATTCAAAAAATTAACGATACTCTTTTTGTCGAGATGATGATTCGATACCTGACTTGTGATGAAATACCCTGTTGCGATGCTAGGAACAAAGTGTGAATCGCTAATTATTATGGATAGTTGTAGAGATTGTGTTTTACTTGAAAGTGTGAATTTGTAAAATTTTAATATTTATTTATTAATAATGACTTATAATATGAATTATATGTATAAGGAAACAATTAGAAAGTGTTATAAAATTATTATATTTGGTTAATAATTATAAAAAAAATTTTATTTTCTAATAAAAAACTTCAAAAGATGTTTTTATTAAAAATAAATCATATCCTTTTCAGAAATTTTGCAATATACTTAATAAATTTTACAATTAAGTAATACAAAATTAAAAGTAGAAAGAAAATTTTGGGAATTGTGCGTTTAACACTGTTTTTCAAGATTAATGTTAAATAACTTTTTCAAAACTTCGTCAATCGTCAATTTTTCTTAACGAATTTAATTTATTTCATGATTCCCTGTATTTAATCAATTTATACAAAAAATTAAAGAACGAAAATAAGATAAAATATTTTGGAATAATAGGTAAAAAAAATGAAATAAAAAAATGTTTTAAAAATGGAAAAATAATTTTGACAAATGAAAAATATAAAATCCCTTTAAAAAATGTCGATTTAAAAGAAAAAACTCGCTGTTAACGTAAAAATATTTCGAATGAAGTTAAATTTTGAAGATAAAAGTTTTGGACATTTCCACCCTACTTATAAAGTTAAACTAAAATTTGAATGTGCAGATTAAACAATGTACTTAAGATATTTCAAAATAACAAAAAAGGAAAATCAAATCAACAAACTCTCCTTAATTAATGAATCACACATGGAGAAGTAGCTATAGTACATTAATTGTTCATTTCATTTTTTAGAACTTTTTTTACAACTTATATTTTAACGTAGCGAGTTTTTATTCAGATTAAATATAGTTTTAATGAGGGAAAGGTAGTAAAAAAAACATCGAGAAATTCAAGTAATGATTTTATTGAAATATAAGGAATCTGTACCAGACAGAACTAAAATTACTGTTGGATTTGGTACTACCGGGGTTCACATATCGTATATGCCTGTGTTATCTTTTTAACGCGATTATGGTATAGGTAGATCGATCGTCTATAAGTACAGAAACAATATCGAAGGTACGCGCACAGTCTATCTCGAAAGTTTAAACCTAGGAAAGATCATTCTCCTATATTCCATTCAAAATTTCCTTTATTTTTACTTGTTACCCTTTGCCTTTTCTCAATTTATTCCAGCATATGCTTGGTGTAACATTTACAACACAAGGGATTCAAGTTTCTATGTACAGTATACATATCGTAGTATTCTACAACACTCAGATCTTTCTTGCACGCATACAGTTTTCCAATCTCTCACCCACGCATACATTACACAACTAGAATTTTCTTCGCTATTTACAATGTTATTTTTTTTATACAAGACACGCATTATTTGAATTCGCTCCTTGTTTATTTCATTCTTTTTATCTTTCTGACCTCTCCAATGTACACTTATTACAACATTTTTATGTACGAATTCTAAAGGTTTGGAGCTCCAAAGGAGCAAATTCTACTTGAATATGCAAGTTGTCCCATTGGGTAAATATGTATTTTCCGTACTCATTACTTGAGTAAATTTTTTTTTATAGTTTTTTTTCCCTTAATTACCTTTAAAAACATCGTCAGTTTGTGAATTTACAATTGTATTTTCACTATATTTACATCACGTGTACGAATTGAAAAGTTTAGGAAAAATATTAATCGTATTATGGGACATCCTGCATACACATAGTTAATTCTATAATACTACAGATTTAAAAATCTAAAAATCATCGTAAATGATTTTAATAAATAAGCAACATATACGATTAGGTTTTTGTTTAAAGGGTATGTATATTAATTATCTATATATCACGGATTTACTGGTTCTGAAAGTGCATACGAAGAAATGCACAGAATGTAGGCATTTGTAAAACCATTGCGACTGAAATAGTAGTATTCTATGCTTGGTAAGACGAAAAATTTGGTCAACAAGTTTCATTTAATCTTATTCTCGTTTAGTCCCCTCGATAATAATTCGAACAAAGTGCGCTCAGGAGAAAAACAATCGAAACGCTGAGATATGCTCAAATACTCACATCATGACTGCTAAAGATCGATCGATCTATGCATCGTGCCGACTATCATTCATTACTTATTATCAAATGCATTTCATTTTTTTAGTATAGTTTTGAAAAAAGAGCCCGTGAATGATTAATTACATTTGCTTAGTAGAAAAAAGGAACTAACTGTGCATATCGACAATAATTATTAATTTTGCTCACTTCATTGCACTACAAAGCAGAAAAATAGTTATCGAACCTTCATACAAGTTTAAAAGTAAGAACGCTCATCAAAAACGATTAATTTTAGGAACTTACACAAAGAAAAAGAATCTACAGTTTATTCTTATCAAGCGAAATAATCGTTAAATACACCCAAGTTTGAAATCCGATCCCTACTGACTTCACATACGTTAACCTGACATTAGTAACAGTGCGATTCACTTTAAAACTGTATATGAGAATATTGCTTCGACCTCTGTTTACTTTTACTGTATTTTTTTTTAATTATTTTCAGCGAATCTATCAACTACCAAGCGTTTTCTTAAATTTGTCTGTTCACTTGTTTTCGATGGAATCAAAAACAGTAGTGATTTACATTAACCTATCCTTTCCTATTTTACACAAGATATATCGCGATATCTTTCACACTATACTTCAAACTCAGTGTTTTTCTTTCCCGTTCAATCCACCGTTCGTTATCGATGAAACGAAATAAAATAAAAAAAGAACGACGCAAAAAATTTTCTTTTAATTTAGCAAAATACGCCAACGCTTGCGCTTTTTAATTTAGAAACCAGAGTGCGTGTTTAGGTCACTTTATACTTTGCTACTTCGTAACAACGCTCTTCCTCTCGCTCGACAATCTCTCACCTCGTGCTTTAGTGCGAAAATAATTTATATATACAAGCTTTGAAATATTTAAATATTACAACACGTGGCTTTGTCATATCATTCTCGCGTTCCTCTACTGATAAACGTCGCTCTTGGGATCTCGCTCACGGAAGAATCCCTTCTCAGTCTTGCACTCCCTGATGGTGACAGTCTTTAGGTTGACTGTCACGTCCGTGATGAAGACTTGGTCGGCGACGGGATTGCGCGCGTGCCAGTAATCCGTGCCCGGACTGGTCAGCGGTACGTAAACCGTCTCCGTCGGCTTCATCATTTCTGTCTGCTGTTGTTTGATACTCGGCGACTTATTATTTATATTGTTGTTGTTATTCGCTATGTTGTTGTTGATATTGTTGTTGTTGTTATTATTATTGTTGTGACTATGATGTCCATTAACCATGCCGGTGTTTAACCTGTTATTGTTGGTGTAGGAATCGGTGGGACTGGGCGATTTGTGGCCATTGGCATCAACGGTTACCGGGCCGTTCTGTTGGGGGTGCAGCTTTTCCTTCTCAGCGTTCATTTTATCATTGTGCGCTTGCTGCTGCTGCTGCTGCTGTTGTTGTTGCTGTTGCTGCTTCTTTTTGGCGGGTTGCTGCTGCTGTTGAACCGGCGGCTGCGGTTCAAGGGGAGTCTCCATCTGGGGCGAGAGAGGAGCGGACGGTGCACGAGGCAACGAAGGGGCTGGACCGCGTGGCAAATCGGCCTCAGGGCGCTTTTTGTCTTGGATGGCAGGTGCCGGCGTCGTCGGGACGGCTGGCAGCGGCTCTTCCGGTGTCGATTTGACAGTGGAGGAAGATGGTCGCCTGCCATTTACTTTGTGTGTCTGTAAACAAAAATAATAGTAAAGGTTAGATTTTCTTTAATTTTACAATTTCAAAATGATCTTTATAAAATTTAATATAAGTAAACTCCTAAAAATTTTAAAATTTACATAACTTCACAACATTTCTAATATTTTATAGTTTGTAATTCAAATATGAAAAAAGACTATTGGATTTCTACGAGTCAAGATGTTAGAATAAAAAAAGAGCTTCATCCACGAGATATAAATTTATATTCGATAAATATAATTTAAATAGTTTATAAAAAGATTATGTAGTTTATTATGTAGCCAAGTAATATAAACTTTCGAGACACTTAAGCATTCATAAACAACAATATATTTTAATAACTAATAAACGCTTGTTTATCCACATTTCAATCCACGTTTACCCACGCGAAAACCCAACCCCAACAATCTCCCAACCCTCAAACACCACACACGATTCCTCAAACTCGACACTCACATGATAAGTGGGCGAAGTAGCATTATTTCCCTTGAGCGGCAGCAACCTGGGCATCTTGCTGGGCGGCGGACTGCCGCTTCCACTGCTCGGACTGCTGGTCGTAATGGTAACACCGATCTTTCCCGACTCCTTGCTGAGCACCTCGGCCTTGCGCTTGGTTCCAGCGGGCTCTCGCCTCGGCAGCAGCGGTATATCGACGCTGCTGCTCGAGCTGTCGGAATCGAGTGCCGAGGCCGCTGAGAGCTCGGTCGGCGGCACCGGCGACTCCCGACCGTCTATGGAGCTGGCTAGCGTGTCCTCGTCGACTGGCAGCACGTCGTTCAGCCGTTCGTTGGCCGTGACTACCGGCACGATAGTGGAGGCCTCTGTGGCCGACTCGTCCTGGCTGTCCTCGCCGACGCGCTCGTCGCCGCC
>JAPYZB010003649.1:0-11514 GCA_030522745.1 Eupelmus kiefferi | reverse complement strand
ATATTTTTCAATATTATTACATTTAATAATTATTTTTAGCACTATATTTTACCAAATTTAGTATACATCAAAATTTAGTGTATCCCTCCCCTTAAATCATTTTGTTAAAAGACTGCTAACTGCAGCAGATTATTTGATAAATAAAAATTTTAAATTAATTTAAAAACTATTGTAGAAACCATTTTAGCCCACTTATTTTGCATCCTCGATAAAAACGTTGCAGCAAACAATCCCTCCAATTTTTCTTATTGCTGCAACCAAACTCTGGTCATTCCAACACGAATCTCGCTAATAACTACCCCACCTTCACTTATCATTTAGCTTGTCCGTTGTTCTCAGACGATGTATCCGGACGGATTACTGACGCTCCACTATGGCAAGCACCCGGCGACCCTGGCCGCCGAGGTGGGCGCCTGGTACAGCGGCGACCGTCACGTAGACGTTACTCTCGCCTGCGACGATGGCTCGGTCGTCAAGGCGCACAGAGTCGTCCTTGCCGCGGCCAGCCCCCTATTGGCCAGTTTACTCAGAAATCCGACGTTGGACCACGTGGTTCATCTGTCGGGGGTGCGCAAGACACAGCTCAGCCACCTGCTCGAGTTTCTGTACAACGGCGAGGCGCTCATACCCGTGAGTATAGTTAAAGATTTTGATTTTGAGTTTCTAAAGCCACTACTATGTTATGTCGTATTTACAAATTTTGTTACTATTTTAGTCAACGGAATTGACACCGCTGAGGGAATTGTTCGAGCTTTTGCAAATAAAATCGGAACTGTTCGAGCCCAATCAGTCACAAGGATCGACCGGCTCCGATCAAGAAAGAATACCCACACCACAGCCCTCCGAGGAAGGCCAGGAAAGTTCGAGTTACGAGTCACAATATGACGGCAGGTAAGAGTCAAACCATTTCGTCCTCACAATTTCATTAATACCTAAAATTCTAAACAAAATCATCATAAAATCCCTTATCTCTCTCATATAGACAAACGAGCAATCCAGCAGATTGCTGCTCGGTGTTAATAAAAACCGAGGACGGCAACGAGGAAGAGGATGAGGCCGAAGCCGAGGTGGACGTCGAGGGCGTCGAGAGCGTCGAGGGCGGTGAGACCGGCCAGTCGGAGAACCGCGAGAGCAGCATCGAACCTCCCAGGCGGAGGGACAGCTCCGACCCGGTTAATCTAAGCCTAAACTCGGGCGCTTCTACTACCAGCGACAGCTCGCACGATATCGTGCATAGGTTAGAGTCGTCGCTGAGGGGTTGCCTCGACGAGGCCAACAAATACAGAGAGAACAATAGTGATCCGGTCCAGCAGAATAGAGACCAGAGGGAAAGGGAGCAGCGAGCCGAGCAGCAGCGCGAGCAGCAGAGGTGGGTGTTGTGGGTAGAAATTGAACTTAATTAAAAATATTAAAACAATATTGTAATAAAACTGCATCAACATCGTAACAATATTGCCTGAATATCGTTACAATATTTTGACAATATTGTAACAATATTGTTACGATAACAATATGTTACAAAACAATATTGTAATATCAATGTAACAATAACGTTTGGTGTTACAATATTGTAACAACATCGTAACAATATTATGTCAAAATTGTAACAATATTGCATTGATATCAACATTGTAACAATATTACATTGTAACAATATTACATTGATATCTTGACAATATCGTAAAAATATTGCGTTAACATTGAAATAATATTCCAAGAATATAGCTACAAAATTTGGACAATATTGTGACAATATTGCATTGATATCTTAGGAATATCGTAATAATATTGCTTTAACATTGCAATAATATTCCAAGAATATCATTTCAATATTTTAAGAATATCGTAATAATAATATTTTGACAATGTCGATCTTGATAATATCATAACAATATTATGTCAATATTGTAACAATATTGCATTGATATCTTGACAATATCGTAACAATATTGTGTTAACATCGCAATAATATTCCAAGAATGTAGCTACAATATTTGGGCAATATTGTGACAATATTGCATTGATATCTTAGAAATATCGTAATAATATTTTGACAATGTCGTAATAATGTTGCAAAGATATCTTAACAATATCTTTTGTTGTAACAATGTTGCATTGAATACTTAACAATATTGCAAGAAAATTGTAATAATATTGCTTATTATAGCCATAATATTCTATAAATATCGCTACAGTATTTTTTAAATATCGTAAAAATATTGCGACACCAATGTTACAATATTGTAACAATATCGTAACAATATTGCAGCAGTATCACAACAATATTGTAACAATATCTTAATAATATTGGGGTAATATCATTAATATCCCTTTAATATCACAATATCGCAAAATATTGCAACCCCCACAAAAGTAATCTTTAAATAAATATCTTTGCTTTTTAACAGGTCGAACTTTCGACACGACAAGGCATCGTTAGAACGACGAGAATCCTTAGAGGAACATGACGAACGCAGAAGACAATTGGCGGCAAGGCTGGCGTTAGGTTTGGAAACGACCAAGAGAAAACCTGAGGAGCTGCCAATGCCGGCGGCGGAGGCGTACGTAGTAACGCCACACAGAAAGCGCAGACCAGGGTTTCATAATGCACCTGCCCAAAATCCCGCATTCGTACCTTTTAATCCCGGCTTCGAAACGCCAAGAAGGTTGCAAGCACCTCACGCCCTCAGCGTCTCTGCACCACCATATCCAGTAAGTTTTCTGTTTTTATGAAGCTTTTCAAAAATTTAATATCGTTATTGAGACACCAAATTAGCTTTAGAATCAATAAAATTTGTTATTAACTATGTTTCCAATGCTGCACCAAGAGAAGAATAGTAACTTTCTATAAAGAATTGTCATTTTTTGAATTTTTGCAGTCTGTGGCTGATTTACTGATAATTATTGTTAAATTTTAAATAATATTTAAATTAGGATAATTTTTACAAAGACATTAATCACAATCTGTCTGTAAGTAAGTTTAAGTCTGCGGCAACTGCATTGCGCCTAACAGACGACAACCATAAACTCTTTCTAGTTTGAGGGAAAGCAGTGCTTAAGGATATTAACCGATCAAACTCGTTAATATTTCCAATATTTAAATAATTAACTTCATTCAATCATACCAACATTTTGCTTCACTTTAAGTACAAAAAAATAACGATATCAATAATTAATTATCATAATAGATTTTATCGCACACATTTAACACTGATCCCCTTCTTTTCAGCAGGACAGATCGATGACGCCGCCAATAATAATCCACCGACCTCCCTCGGCGGACCCAGCCACAGTCGCGGGTCTAGAACCGCCCTGGGGGGCCTGGACCCTACCGCCCTCACGAGCTCCACCGCCCTCTTCGTCCGAGGACTCGCCGAAATCGACGCCCGTGCGCGAGTACCGCTGCACCTACTGCGGCAAGCAGTTCGGCATGTCCTGGAACCTGAAGACGCACCTGCGAGTCCACACCGGCGAGAAGCCCTTCGCCTGTCGGCTCTGCGTCGCCATGTTCAAGCAGAAAGCACACCTCCTTAAGCACCTGTGCTCGGTGCACAGGGGAGTGATAGCCGCGCCGGACAACACTTTTACCTGCTGCTTCTGTTCGTTGAGCTTCGACAGCCAGTCCGAGCTTATCAGGCACCTCTCGGGTCCGCACAACAGTCTGCTGCTCAGCAAGAACCTGCACGATTAACAAAACGAGTTAATAGGGCTCGCCGATATCTCGCTTGGCTAGTGCGGGGATCTCGATGTGTCGCGTGCGTTTTTGTTTCGTTTGTTGAGACACTCTTGCGAGCGCAAGTTTCCAAATTGATTTTTAGAAAATGCTGAATACTCGATTGTTAATTGATATTACTTAGCGACAGTATTTTCATTTTAATGAATGATTTGTCTAGTACTTTTAACAATAACTTCGATGATTTAAGCATAAAATTAAATAAATTAATCGATGCATTGGCCGAATATTGTAACGGTCGATTTGGACGACAACAATCGAGATCGCCACAGGCAGTCGAAAGCGTCGACGGTCCACAAGCTACACGCCCGAAGTAAAGACATTTTTTTAAAATTCGGCGGTCAATCGTGACAATTCGACGATATCGGGAGAGCCTTGTAACCTAAGCCTTGATAATAATGTAACTAAACAAGAGAAAACAAACCTTAGTAAAAAAAAGAAAGAGAACCGTCCGCACAAAGATCCTAAGTGACAATCGCAAGACGATTGCGCGATCGATACCAAGGACAATAACCGCTCGACGACGGAGAACCGTGCAATAGTGTGACAAAAGAGCTGTAGTTTCTCCGTCCGTCGATCAAACATTTTCTTTTATCCCCCCGCCCTAGCGCGTTAAGATAAAAACAAAAAGCAAAATACACGCCCTAACACACATACACGTACACACACACGTCCCCCATCATCTCCCCACTTTTTGTTTTTAGGCGATAAATTAACGATAGTTTAATTTTATTTTTTTTTGTCTTTTTTTGTGTACATAGTGTTACATACGAGAAACTACGAGAATGCGTATGAGTTGTTAATTTATTTTACAATTTGCAATGGGACCAACCGAATTTCCACCGAATAACAGTTATTAGCAGTAGATCTTTATTAGCGGCCTGCCTACAATCGCCTCGAACAAATGTCTCACACTTTTTTTTAATGTAAAAAGAACGAGAAGTGCGTATATAACGATGCACGCAATGCGTCTCGAGATTTGCGAGAAAGAGAGAGAAAGTTGATTTGTACAAATTCCCATCTCTTTTTGAAAATAACGACGTTAATAATAGAAAAATAATAGAAATTTTATATCCGATATTTGCTCATCGAGAGACGAACAAAAAAAAAGTGTAATCATCCATTTTTTCGCACCTTCGGACAGACAAATTCGTCGAATCGTACACTTTCGTCCTCGTCTCGGAATTCGCTTTCATGACTCCAACTCTGTCTTGATAATAAACGTGACTCGAGTGCCTTGTCAAATGGGTCCAAATTGGTCGATTGGGCAGTGATTTCATGTGTTCATAGGCTTAAGCGTTTTTAGATGAAACATTATATAAAGAAAGAAAGAGAGAGAGAGAGAGAGAGAGAGAGAAAGAGATGAGAAGAAGATAGAGAAAAAATACATTTTAGTTGGAAGCCAAATGTTTTTGTCTTCTACCTTTCTTTTTTGTTTGTTGGCGATGAGAAAAAGAGGAAAAAAAAGTAATAATAAAGAAATTTTGGTAAATGAAAATATTTTTTGTAGTAGCTGCAATTTTTCGCCGTACAGCAATAAGAAATTAGCAAACAGTAAAATAGCGAGTGCGCGTGCGAATGGAGCACATATGCGTGAATGGACTCGGCTTTTTCTTCGCGACTGCGAATAAAAAAGAAAGTGCAACGAAGAGTGTTATATAGAACAATGACTTTTTTTTGTACTTTATCGTGTACGTTCTTTTGCGCGAAAGAAGAGCAAAGGAAAAGAAGCGAGTCGTAGGTAGTCGCATTGAATTTATATATAAATATATTATGTATTAGCGTTTTTATCTCTCTTTTTTGATCGTTGACGCGGGTCGTCAAGTCAAGAAAAAACAAACAATAATCAACAAAAAGTGTATGTGAAAAAAATCGTTGGTCAACTCTCGACTTGGTGCCTCGAAGGGCTCGTTTTATTTCCCACGCTCAATCGAGTCGTTCGCGCTTCTTTTGCAATAAAACAAATCGTTTCGCTGATTTTCGGTCTTAATTAATATTACAAAACTTTTCACGGAAAATTATCTTTTGTCGAGGCAGAAAACGCACATATAACATTCCAAACGAGCGTGCACATGTATACTGATTCTTCTTTTTTGGAAGAGCAAAGGAGAGCCGCGGAAAATTTTTTGACTTCAAAGGAAAGACATTCGAGAGATGATGAAAACTCGTATAGTGCCGCAACGTACCCCAACGTATATGAAAATAATAAAAAAAAGTGCTTGTACACACGTCGCTCATGGCTACGCGCATGTCATTTATTTCTTTTGTATAATGGATACGAAATAATTAATTAACGAAGCAGTCACACCAAAGATACGTTCGTAGGGCCGTTCGAGCGTAGACTTTATCTTTTATTATTCTCCCAGATCCTTCTCCTTCCACTTTCTCATCCGCACACCTTTACGTTACCGTTCGTAGCCGATGCGCTTATAGACACTTGCTTTTCTTTCATTGTAAAACGTATTTCTGTCGGAGTTACAAAAAAAACTTTATACAAAAGGGTACATTTTCGAGATCGCCCGTAACGTTGCCTGCTTTCGAGATGTCGAATTTTCGCTATCATAGTAGCATCTTTTTTATGTATCGACAATACTGTCATTTTCTTAACAAATTTTTAGTACTTTGAAATAAATTTAATCTTTGATTGATTAATTACATATTTGATAAAAATTGAATTTTTACTACACATCAAAATATTTCTTATCTTTTTAATAATGAAATGATGCGAACAAGAAGTTTCTCGAAAGCTAGGGCAAAGCAAACGGCCAGCATAATAATAATTATATATACAACACACAGTGAACGCAATGTGATACTAAATGATAATAAATAAAGTAATTATTGTTTAGAGCGCGCGCTCCGAGAAGGCGTCCTTGTTATTATTCAAACGAGCGACGCCTCCGCGCCGTTTTATATACATCAGCGTGTAATTATACGATTTATATAAAGAAAGGAAAAAAAGAGAATTGTGTAAAAAAGGCAGAAAATTACGAAAAAAAAAACAGCGACGAAGACGATATAGAGTGTAAACTTTACCCTTCTCCCCCTCTTTATTTTTCTTATCACGAGAGATCTTATTTCACTCTTTTAGATTAACTACTATACATAACGCGTACATAAGTAAATTAAAAAAAAAATAGAGGATATATCCGTAATCTAAGTATTACCTTGTACGATACGCAAATCACACGCAAGAGAAGAGCCTAACGACGTAAGGACAATAAGAGAAGAGAGAGTTATTTGAATTTTTGTAAATAATTTTAATAAAGCGAGCGCGCACACGACGACAAATGGAACGTCTGTGCGCACGTCATTATTGTATTGTATAATTGTTGTATAAAAGAGAAGGAAGCGGACGCGCAGAAACGGCGAGGCCTGAAGTCGACGAACGATTTTGCTCGTCGACGAGCAGCTGCCGGCCGCGCGCGCGCGCGGACGGGTCGTAATAGTACAAAAAAGATGACGATAGAGAGCACATGCGATGAGGGGACTATTCTCGTTCTATTGATATGATTCTTTTTTTCTTTTTGTAAATTTTAGGTATATACATATTGTACATGTACGGCGCGTCGCGCGAGTCCCGGAGACGCGCAGAGCGAGTATTATTAAAACGTTGTTTTCAGAAATCACTTTTGTAAAAAATATGAGTAATAAACGAATTATAAGCGAACACTTTTTGAACATGCTTTATACATACATGCGTGCAAGTCTGACTGTACGGTCAAACTAATCGAGGAGATGATTTTTGATGATAAAAAATATAAATAAATACAAATGATCTCGCGACGAATATACACGCACGTGCGGACACTGCTCTTCTCTATCTCTTCTCTCTCTCTCTCTCTCTCTTTCTTTCTCTCTCTCTTCTTCCGGCTTCCCCTTTACAGAAACGAGAAAAACCAACGCGTTCTTGCTCTTTTCCCTTCTCTCATCCCGTCTAAGCCTTCTTACTTTAACCTTGTACATTTCTCTTCACTCATCGACGTGTCTCTTTTCCTTTACGGAAGTCTGGCTGACTAGCGACGACTATACGACGACGACGAGATGAGCGACAAGTGAAATGAAAAAAAAAAATGAAAATAAACGAAAAAGAGCAATAGTTCGTAAGAGCATCTCTTCCCGAGAGCGGAGCGCTGAGCCTCCGCGTACAATGCTTTCTTAGTGTTCATAGACTTACGATGATGAAAAATACATTAATTGAGAAAAAACTTTTTACATGGAGTTTTATTTATTTATCCTTCTGCACGAGCTGTGTTTCGATAGCTCATTTTGAATTTTATCTACTTTATTTGAGTTTAAGTTAAGATATTTAATTCTTAGTTAGTATACGTAAGAATACATTATTTTGCATATTATAAGTTAGTTATTATATAGAATTGACAAAAAAATATTATTAACGTTTTAAAATGAAGCATATAAGGAAAACATTGTTACTCAAAAGTAATTTAAAAGTTATATATACTCTGGGAACAATATGGAATAGTAATTAAAGATAAGATAGTTATGTCCATTTATTTCTCTAATAAAAAAAACGTTCAAGAAGACACCACATTACAGTAGCATTTAAAATGTCCCATTTTACATAGAATTTTGGGTATTTACTCTCTATTTTGCGTATTTTTTGTAAGGATTAACTTGATCACCCGATAATTTTAAATTACATGTTTAATTACTTGAATGAAAATCATAGATTCATAATAATTAACACCGCCGCCAAAAAATTTTCATTATCAGCCAAGATGATCTACGCATATACGCACTGCAGCAGCGCTTCTGAGCAGCATCACTTTCTTACAATCCACAACTCTCAGCATATATATTTATCGGTAACCGTAAAACCACACTTACAAATTATAATCTAATCCATCCTACCTCTCTTTCCTCTCTCCCCCTCTCTTTCTCTCTATCCGATTTTCGCGCTCGCCCGTTCATATATACATACAGGCAGCCATAACCCTCCTCTCTCAATCCCCAGCATCTCTCATACATCTCCTTAACGGTACACACATCCCAGCCGCGTCGTTTCTCAATAAGCCATCATACAACTCGAATCGAAGGGGGCCTCCGTCCTTAACATTAATTATGCCGCGCGTACGAAGATGATCGAAAGAGGAGGCTGCTGCCCTTTTCCTCCACAACCGAACGCTACTCCAAGTGAGTCGGCTAAGAGACTGGGTTCCTCTCTCCATCTCTCTGCTCTAACGGTTCCAGGTTTTACTTTTGTACAAAAAGTCCGGCGGACCCGTTAGCCCCGCGGTGGGCTACGTTCCAAGCCTCGCCGAGAGAAGCAGGTGGATGCGAGCGCGTGCCGAGTATAAACACAGTCGCGCGCCTATCCCGAGATTGTCGGTCAGCTGTGAGAGGTCGAGACTTTTCTACTGTGGCTAATGGATATGCTTTATCGGGTCGCGGCTGTATAGGCCGTACGGGTAGTTTCTGGGGAATGTTGTTTCTGAGATTTTTTTTAAGGGGGGAGTTTATGGAAACCGCGTGTGCTAATTGCTAGATGGATGCGGTGTAGGTTTCGAGAGGAGGCTGGTTAACGAGCGTAATGGGCCGTGTAAGCGAGCTTGTAATTGGGAATGATTGGGCAATTTTTCGGGTTTGAGTCTGGCCTACTATGCGGCGTGCTGTAATTCAATGAAAAATTACGTTTTACGGAGATTATCAATGGTTTGCATAATGGACCGAATGGGAACTCTTTTGCTTAATGAGATTTTCTGAACATGACGGTGTTTTGAATTTTCGCGCGGTGAATATGATTAATCTTCTTTGTTAAATGCAATCGGTGAGATACATAGTAAGCGAAATGTGCAACAAGTGCGTAGTAGTTTTAGTAATGTGGTGAATATCATTAGAGGGAACTATGTTTACAGAGTAATTAGACTAGCGATAAGTTCTGCAAAGTTTTTTCGATCTATAAAATTAAAAGATGATGTTAGAACGTAATATTTCTCATTAAATCATTATTATATGCTGTAAAAGCAGCTACCTTTAATAAAGTGTAGATTATGAATCATGAATTTGCAGTTTACGCATCTATTTTAAAAATTATGGACTCATGCAGGTTGCGCAAGCTTTTCAACATCAACAATAAGATAGTAATTTAAAAAATTAAAATTTTAAACTGCATATCCTGTCATATCAAGCGTAATATATTCAAAAATTTAGACGCATATACCGAGGTTATCGGCCTCGGATTCACTCAAACTGTCACACAGAGAAAGTTCTTTTTTACTCAGGAGGTCAATCGTCGCTCTACCTGAACAACAAAGTGTGAAGCCCAATGAGCCGTACAAATACGTGCACAGAGTTTAAAGAACTCTAGGAAAAATAGACTACCCTATTCGTAAATCAAAATTTGCACCGTCTTTAAAAATTAGCAGCAACTTGTATACGTTAAGCACTTAAACCTCGGGTGCTTTTGCAAACACAAACCCATAGCTCCAAACCACTTATCATTCCGCGTTTTTAAATCATCGCTTTAGAAAGCCCAAGAAAGAACAGTTACAGCCGAGGAAATCCAGCTCTAAATTTTGGTCAAAATACAGCCTCTTTCACCGTTACAGCAACGCTGCATTATCCGGAAAAACTATCCGAAGCAAGCAATTAATTTCCGAAGCTCGCTCCGGCGCGCTATGTCTATTTTTACCTCCGCCATCAATTAACAAAGCCCCCCAGTCCGTAACCCCGCTCTTTACGAAAAAAAATAAATCCATCCTTAATTTATTCGCTCTTCGCTTCACCACAGGCTCGCACTCCACAGAGACACTCTAAAACAGAAAAATGCAAATGTCCTAACGGCACGGTGGTAACGACCTCTCTATCTTTTTCCCTCTCTCACCTCTCTCTCTCTCTCTTTCTCTCTCTAATGCTTTAAAAGCGCATTCGTCTCCGCACGCATCGCTCAGCCGCAAGAGATGGACAGGCCGGCTATACGGAATTCCAGATAATGCACTTTCGATGCCAAGAAAAAAAAGCGCCAAGCGCACTTGTGTGTCTCGCCTGCGCGTCTCTGAACTTGAACTTCGCGTCGCGTCGCGCGCCATCGATCAGAGAGCTGTGTGTTGCGCGAGCGCGCGCGCGGGGACACGTAACTGCAAAAAGGGAAGAGGCAGAGAGACGCGAGAGTTTTCCGCAAGTCTCGCTCTGCAGCAAGAACGATTATAGAAGTACGTGGAATTAGCCGAGCGCGTTAGAGCCCGAGCCATGGCTTTCTCACGTGCTTTTTTTTGCTCGGCTGCCTTTTGAAGGATTTACAAGCTGGAGTTAATGGTCAGAGCGAGGAAATTGATTTTTGTGCGAGCGCGCGGGCTTTGTTAAGGAGTCGTACGTGATTTTCATATTCCGGGGAGAGCTGTGGTCGTGGATGTCAAGCTTTTATGGGGAGAGTTGGAAGAAGTTTGCGGTGAGGGGAAGAGGAGATCTTATGTAATGTTGTAAAAAAGTTGTGTTCGCTGATGGAAAATTAAGTAGGTTCTAATTTGGACCTAATTAAATTGCGTTATGGGTAATATTATTTAGGCTGTAAGATAGATTCTAGTTAATGGATTGTTAGGGTATACAAAAATTTTTAAATTAGACCTACCTAATTAAATTTCTACTAGGGTTTTTGCATTAAAAATCGAGAAATTATCAAATTCATGTAAAATAAAAATGTTTTTTAAATTGCATGGTTAAACACGTAAATACGACGTTTAAGACGCATGAGCGCTCATGTGATTGCTTTGCCTACTTGTCACGTGAAAGATGAAATGATAAATAAGTAGAGCTTGCGATTC
>JAPYZB010003648.1:0-10612 GCA_030522745.1 Eupelmus kiefferi | reverse complement strand
TTGGAAAAAATACGGTGTGTAACGTGGGAAGAAAGGCTTTTTCAGACTCGGGTAAGGTGTTTTCAGCACTCGTCTACGCCTCGGGAAAAAGCCTACTTTATCCCCTTGTTGCACAATGTACTATAACATGATTCTAATTTTTTTACAAGATTACTGGTACAGAATCATATCAGAGAACTCCATCATTTATTTGGAGTTCGTATCTCTTTTTCCTATTAACCCTTGCGGCTATTGCCGTAAAGGCATTTTTTATAACGATGATGATTTCGCAACTGTGTCTCCGAGACATAATCAACTCCGCATTCTTTGCATGTGAAAACTTTTCGCTTGTACAGCTCTGGATGCGCCATCTTTTCGTGGTATCTCAAATGCGCTTTAACGACGAAAGCTTCGCTACACAGCTCACAGGGGTACTGCTTGATGGGAAAAATATCTTCGTGCTTTGTTTTCAAGTGTCTGATAAAGACGATTCTATGGGCGCAGACGTACTGACAGTGAGCACAATTAAATTCGCTTCGAGCACGGATGCAACCTGATTTCATGTGCTTCTGCAGAGCCGTTTTGGTAGCGTAAATCCTGCTGCAGCTTTTGCATTTGGCGTAGCGACTTGAACTGATTACGGACTTACTTTTGTGCATGCGTTTACCATTGCCTAAAAAAATAGGTGATATTTTTGATTTTTCATATTTATAGTATGAGTAGTATGATTTTTGTGATTTTATAATTTCGTGAAATATATGACTTTTTATTTAATATATTCTTTTACATGATTTTTTTAAGAATGTATCATTAAAAGTTTTAAAAAAAAAATTAAAAATACATATATAAATATATTTTGAAAAATTATCTATATGATTACCATTTTTGTGCTTAGGAGTAGACTTTGACTTATTATGAAGTTCATTTAATTGTGGAATCTCTTGTCTAGAATAGTCAGTATCTCGTTTAACATTTTCGATTTTTATTGAATTAAAATTGCTTAAGACATTTACGCTGCTTTTTTCATCTTTTTCTTCCATTTTAAATGAATGAATATTCAAATTATTAGATGGAGAATCAGGCATATCCAAAAAGATTAATTCATTCGTATCAATATTAATTTCTTCCTTTAGAACGAACTCTTCAGGTAAATCTTCATTATCACTTCGCTCAGAAATATGAGAAAATTGTTTTTCTGAAACAAATTAAACATGAAAATTAATAATAAATTTAGTTCTGTAATAAAATGTAAAATTTTTATAAAATAAAATTCACCATTTTTTAATATTTTCAAAGTATTCAGATTCGGCTCTGATTTAATAAAGATAGGCAATGCCGAACCTAAAAATTATTTATATAATAAGTTTTTGATAAATAATTATACATATTTAATATATAATGTTGTTTTTATGTGTTAGTAGATTTATATAACATTTATATAACGTGTGTCTTTCCGCTCGTTATTAAGGAGCTTAATTTAATTTACAAAGAATCAAAAAAAAAATCAATTTTTTTTTATATTATTTTATTTAGATTTTATACAATTTCAAATGACAATTTGTAAGTGTATTATCAAGCAATTATTACGAAACAAGCATTATTTATGCACTTAAATATTATATCATGCAACAAAAAGAGAAAAGTCGAAAATTTTTGTCAAAGCATTCACTTGGCGCTGTTTTCTAGAAAATTACACAATTACTTTTGCGGGAAAAACAAATCACATTGTACATATTTTTAGGACTAAGAAAAAAGCTTATTTTAGTTAATTATAAATGAAGAATATATTTTTATTCGCAATTTTACACTTCCTTTAAGATTTTGTTACATGTTGTTAAGTATTTCTCTTTACTATCTTAAGTAAGTTATCAGTAAATGAAATCTAAACAATTTTTTTATTTGTATTTACTTACGGGATGTACAATATATTTTCGAAGTGCTTAACTAAGAAGAATAGTTAATTACAATTAATATGAAGTGATTAGTGTTCAAGAACATTCAAGGCAAATTAAACTATAAATTCTTGTTTATCGTTTGAAGTGAGAAACAAAAATATTTTGAAAAAATCAAGTTTCTATTATATAATTGAAATATATAATATTATTTTGAACATAGAAACACTTTACTTTAATGAGGTCATTCATTCCTTTTTTATAAGAATACACTTCATTATAATAATAAAAAAAATAAAAAATAAAAACTTAAACAACTATCGAAAAAGTGAAAAATAAGTTCTAATATAAAAAAATATAGTTCATGCAAAATCGTTCGAAAGCTAGTATCATTCAAAACGTTATGTTGAAATCGTTTATAGCCTTATAAAGAAAATTCATATTGCCTAATCATCCTTTCAGCGTGCTTAAATGTTCCAAATATATTTCAAAAATATAGTATCGTATTATTTTATTTGTGATAGCATCCTGTTATACTTGATTAAAAAATAGTCATAAAAGTAAATACATTAAATTTACGAAAAACAATGCACATTAAAATTTTATAAATTTTCTTTTTAATCTACAGTGTTGCAATGATTTTAAATTTTCATCTTTCACAAAAATGTTCAAAAAAAAGCTATCTCGCCAATCCCTAAATTAACTTTATTTGCTTCTTCTTACTCCTACTAACGCATTTATTTCGCGCAAGATGATTCTTGAAAACGCGATCATTCAGGAAAAATTGTTCGCATCTGCTGCATTGCCAGTTGTCATCCACAAATAAATTGCCATGTTTCGAGGTCAGATGTCGCACCATATAATTCCTGTACACAGAAGTGTACTCGCAGTGGTCGCACTCGAACAACATGTTCTGGTTTTCCGTCTCAACGACACGTTTATTCCGATTGTAGGACATATACTTCTGGTGTCCTATCAGCACCTTCAGACCTCCAAGGTTGCCTTTATGAACCCTTAATTCATGATTCTTCATGTGAATCGCTTGGGTCGTACGATACTTGCATCCGGGACTCTGGCATGCGAAGTAACATCCGCCCTTGCATGACTGCACGTGATTGTAGACGCTGAGACGCGGAAAGCTTTTGCCGCACTTCGGGCATTCGATGGATGTGTGCTTGTTCACCATGTGCTTTTCCATCTTGCCCTTCTCAGAGCAGGCGAAGCTGCAATCGTTGCAGCGCAGGGCGCGAGGATTGCAGTAGATTCTTCTTTGGTGGCTGATGCATCGATCTCGATTGCTGAAGACCATTGTGCAGTATATGCATTGGTAGCGCATAGTTGAGGAGCAATCTGGGCATTTTTGATCGGGCTTTGCCTGGCATATTAGTAGGCATTGGGAGCAGCGAAGCTTCATTCCCTTCTCGATATCTAAATTATAGATAAGTAAGTATTATTAAATTTTGATAGATTATTAGATTGTATATATAAATTAACTTTTACAAATTTTCAAGTTTAAAAAAAAGTTTCAAATAGTTATTGTAGTATAAATGGAGATTTAATTTATATTCTGTATTATAAGTAATGTTTAGAAAAATTTGTATATATATTTTAATAAAATTTAAACCACAGCAACTTTAAATTATATTTATTACTGATCTATTATGAGGATGATTAGACTGTGGAACCAATTGCCCACAGAACTGATGAACTTTGATAATGTGCCAAACTTTAGATTTAAGTTGCGAGAATTTATTCTACGTTACTGTTAATAATATTTAAAGTTAATTCTTTTCTTGATTTATTAATTATCGTACAGTTGTTTTGTAAAGTTAAGCCGCCAATAACAAATTTATACTATTTTTTTCTAATATTTATTTTGTAAAGGGTATTAAGCCATTGATTATTAAATAAAATAAAATAAAATAAAAATAAGAAAAATCATTTTATTTTCGCAATTTTAATTTCATATATAATACTGATTATTTAAAAAAATAGCATACCTGAAAAACTATCATCTTTATCATCAATTATACAAATATCGTCTGAATCAACCTCTTCTTTGATATCAATTTCCTCTTTGATATATGATCCAATCGCAGCATCAAAATCATCGTTATCTGGAACACGGTAAAGTAATCTTTAGAATGACAAACTATTTGATAAAGGTTAGTCTTTCATATTGCATGCAAAATAATTATGAAATATTATCCAATGTAAAGGTGGATATAAAACTTTCAGATTTTATCATAAGGTAGATAAATGATAGCATTGCAGAACTTTTTAGGTTATTCTATGAAAATTTTGATGATAGATTTTAAAGAGATATGAAATTATAAGAGTGATGAAGTTATTTTTTATTGATTATATATGAAGTTATTATTTATTGGTCGCAATTTCGTAAATACAACACAGTACGAATTCGATACATATTTTATTTTTTATCGTAAATTTATTAGAGATTCGGTAATGAGGTTACATTTATCAAAGCAAATATATAAAAAAACGCATTTTTTTAGTCAATATGTTCAGTACATTATAAAAAAATTAAATTAAACTGTTTCCGTCGGCTCTCCTTGATCACTTTTTAAACCTTTTTCGAGCTTTTAGCAATATGACTGATGATTTTCCTCCTAAGGTCAAATGTCGTTCCGCAATAATCGCAGGTGAACTGATGCTGCGGATACAGTATCGGGTGTTTGATCATCATATGGTTAACCATATAATATCTGCAAACTGACTTGTAATTGCAGTTGTCACACCAGTACTTGGGTGCTCGTTTACGGCAGAGGTGCCTCAGATGATGCTGCATGTATCTGCGCTGTTTGTAAAGTTTGTCGCAGTTGGGACACTTGAGGCCCGACTGGTTATGCTCGTGGACGGTTCGCTCGTGTCTGCGCAGGCAATTTTTGGTCTTGGATACGTATACGCATTTGGAGCACTTGTATCGTGGCGTTGTGCCGCAGTACAGCTTGTGCTTGGGTAAACTGTTCAGTTTGAGCCTGGTTTGGCACTTGGGACAGTTACCGTAGATGTGCTTGCTGATATGTTGACTAAATAATCTCTTGTTATTGCTGGTGAACTTGCACTTGTCGCAGGTAAGCAAAACCGTCTGGTTGTTGAGACCACCGTGTCGAAGGTTGCCTTGCACTTGATGCGTTGGTATTACAAGAACACAAGATTTTGAAGAGTTTTTAATTGAGGATGGGGTAGATTTTTTTGCTCTCTTCGAAGACTCCGACTTATTATATGTTATTATTATATGTTATATTATATTTACATATTTGAATATTTAATTTATAATTGTTACAACTAAACATTATTACTAAAATCCAATATATTTTTCGAAATAACATTTTTTATATCACTGACTGATATTTTTCTGTAACAATGTTTTAAGCAATTAATATTATTACACATAAAATTTTAAAAGTAAATGATTTAAAAATAAACAGTAAATGACTCTTTCAAAATTTTAAAACATAAATAGTTTATAGATGATACAAAATAACCAAATTATTATAGTACATTATTACAATTTATAAATTTTTCTAGTTGTTAGTAACATAAACACAAATAAAGCTTGTTTTAAAGTATAAATTAATAACTTCTACATCAGTTAATCTGCTGCAAATAATCGACGTAACAATACTCTTAATTTATTGATTCGTATTAAGTATTTAGCCGTACCAATAAATTAATCTTAGCAAATAATTAATTACAAATATTTATTGAAACAAATGAAGTAATTTTTCTTCTTAACAACAGTAATATATACTTAAATTACAAAACTTTTATTAAAAACTGTAAAATTATTTATTTTTTAATGCCTTGCAATGTTTCATTTTTTGACACATGCAATGACACATTCTATCATGTTTTTTTAAAGCCGGCGAATTCTCGAGTGTAATACCACATTTAGAGCATTGAATCTTGGAATGCATTTGGTCAACGTGTCTTCGAAGGCTACTTTTTCGATTTGATTTATAATGGCATTGGAGGCACTTGTATATAGATTTAGTGGTACATTCATATTTACTGTGGAAGTAAGCGCTCTTACAAGATTTGTATAATTTTTTACATTGTGCGCATTGAAATGTAAGAGAGGCCTTGCATTTCTTACAGTGGGTCAGTTTACTTGCATTACAAACACCTGTAATTGGAACACTACAGTTACTGCACACCACAGCAGCAGCATCTGTTATTTATAAAGAAAATTGTTAAATCAGATTTTTTCTTTAATTTTAATAATTTCAGAGAATAGTTAGTAAAAGGCTATTTTAGAATAATAAAAAAAATACCTGCTGATTTTTTTCTAGATTTGGATATTGTTTCGTGGTTATCAATGCAATCATCCACCTCTAAATCTGATAAAACTACATCTTCCTTTACATACGATATTTCTTGGATACATATTTCAGAATCTAGAAAAAATTAAATGAATTAAAAAAATTAAATTATTGTAAAAGAATATTAGAAAAAACAATATGATTATGTAAGTAATGTTCACCTTTCAACTTTGACGAAGGTTTTGATTCATGATTGGAAGTCGAGCTGCTTGTCCATAGTGGATCATCTGAAATAAAAAATGAATATTAGATCATAAATTATAAATGTTTTATAAAATATATCTGAAAAAATATTTTGTTTATAGTTTATTTTTACAATATATTACAATACTGGGTTCAATAAAACCTTTGATATCCACATATATATTTTAAGGATTTTATTTATTCTTTAATCCATAAGTAGTCGATAACATAAACAATTAATATCGTTAGAAAACAATATTAGAGTATAAGTGGAATTACAGATAAGAAGTAACATTAGTATAAATAAGTTAGCGCAAAAATTAAATTATTTTCCTAAAAATGTATAATTAAATAAACAGAAAGATTGACAAGTCCTTACACAATGACACACAAAAATTTTCAATTTAATTTTTTAACAAAAAAAGTAAACAATTTAGGAAAATAAATAATGTACTTATTTATTTATTCTTACTTACAACTATTGTTTTGAATTTTTTTACTCTTATACAAATATATACTTCATATAAAGAAATTGCAAAAAAAGGTTTACATTTTTTTACTGAAAACGCAGAACATCAAATTTTTTATCCTAGAGTTAATAATTTACTTGAGTTTAGCCCAAAGTAATAATGACATCAATACTCAGAATAATCCGTAACACAACGTAGTAAGTAACCACAGTTTATAAGCAAACTGTTATTATGAACGAATCGAACAAAAAATTAGTAAGCATCCAATCATTAAAGAACATCAAAATATCAACTTAAATCCTAATTAAAATAAAACGGCAAAAATGTCATCAGACTAAAAAAAAAGCACAATCCCGCTAAATTATTTCTCGCTCTTAATGAAAACAGCGCCAAAATCCGCAGTTCCCAGGGTCTCCTCCCTAGCCAGACACTGATCAACATGATTCTTCAGCGACATGAGATACTTGTACTTCTTCCCGCAGTGCGGACAGCCATGAGTCATCATGCTGTACTGCCTGATATGCTCAGGGTGCCGATGCTGGACATGCTGCCTGAGATGGTCATTTCGCTTGGCCTTGTAGGGACAGTGCCGGCACTTGATGTGCGGCTTCCTGCCGCAGCTTTTTGCGTGTCTGATCATGTGCTTGCGCCACTTGTAGTTGCGGCCGCAGCGCTGGCAGGTGTGGCACTCGCCGTCCTCGTGGAGGTTCCGGATGTGTAATTCCAGCTTTTGCTTCTGATTGGTGCTGTAGCTGCACTGGGAGCACTGGTAGCGGGCGACTAGGGTGCAGATGAAACGGACATGGCTGCGAATGCTCTCGTAGTTGTGGCAGAGACTCTGGCAGTTGATACACTGGAATTGAAGGATGTTGGAGCACTGGTGGCAGTGGAGCTGACGGTGCTTGTAGTTTGGGGGTTTCGTGCTGCTGAGGCAGCAGCGGTCGCAGTAGACGTTGATCTGATCGGCGACGGCGGACTCTGGAAGGAACGATATAGGTGAGTGCTGTTTTGAGGGTAGTAATGTGAAGGGTGGTTTTGAGGTGTTTGTGAGGTGAAAATTATTTTTTTTTTTTTGCTTTTTGAACACTTCTGAGAACGATATTGAACTTATTTGTTTGGAATGAGAATTTCTAACAGGGTTAATTTAGTTATAGTGTTCTTGAACTGTGTAATCACCTGTAGATTGTGTTGTTTCATCTCCTTGTAGTGCTTGAATTAATTTTTCCGCTTGCATTGAATTATCGATAACAAAGGCCTTAGGATCTGCAGTCTCCAATGTACTGTCTGAAATTCAGAAGATATTATTAATAATTTTTACAATAAAAATTTTAACAAATTTAGATATAGTTAAGAAACATTTACCATAATGGTTGTTCAATCCTTCAGAATCATCTGACAAATAAATTACTTCCTCCTTAATGCGTTGTACTTGTAAAGCACTAGCAGAAGATTGTCCTACAATTAAATTTCGTAACTATTAAGATCTTGTACAAAATTAAAAATTTTATTAATTAGAACATTTATAAAAATAAAACACGAACCTGTTAATTTATTAGCTTCGTTAACAGCTTTACGGTTCAAATGTGCACTCAAAACTCCTTTGGTACGCTTGCGAATATCTGAAAAAATTTATTATAATAAATGAATTAAATTATTGTCACAACTTTTTTATATAGTATATTTGCACGTAAATAAAATTTCGACAAAGTTTACTTAAATAAATTTAAGTAAATTAAGTTACTAAAAAAACTAAAAATGCACAAAAATACTAATACAAATAACTTATATGCTTTAGGAAATTAAATAACATCCATTAAATTGAAAAAGTCATGCATAAATTATAAAAACATTTAAAAGAATAAGTTTTTTTTTTACAAAAAAAACTTCAAATAAACTTTAAATCACAAATATACTATAACTTTCTAAAAGTTATATTTTTTTATTGCTAAAATATTATTAATTAAATTTCTTTAAACACTGGAAGGTCTATTCATATTTTGTATATAAAATTTCATTTTATATGTATTTATTTATAAACACTAAATTCGAATATTACAATACATTGTTACAAATTTTAAAGTATTAACATGTTTTTACTACATTAAATCCGCATACAAATATAAATGTACTGTTATAAATAGTTTTAACAGGTAGTATTTAATTAAACTTCAAACAAACGTAACTTTTTCTAACATATTTTACAACGATGTAGTAATAGTAGTAAGCTATTACAATTTTAGTTGTACTTGTTGATGTTTTAAATTTGTCTGTTTTTAATTTTTTAATTTGTAATTTTTAATTTTTTAATTTTTTTTTTCTTAAAAGAACTATAACAAATTACAATGGTTTTACAATTTTTGTGCAAAAAATACGCTGGCTTTTTGAATTTTAAAATAATGAAAAATTTTCAATTCATAATAAATAATATAAATATCAACTGTTCTTGTCTAATAGTAATTTTTTAATCAATCGATTTATTCTATACTTTGGAAATTGTACAATCTTTAATTTAAAAGCACACTCAGTCTTAGAATTTCGAAAGATCAAAAAATTTATAATTTATAATAAATAATAAACATTACAATCAGTATTACCCTGATAACCACTGTATATTAAAAATATACATAATCTTCCAAAAAATATTATTGTAAGATATTTCGGCAAATGAATTAGGTTTTTTATAATGTTATTTATATAAATTTAATAATATATTAATTTTCTTTCTGCTTACACTAACATTGTTAAAAATATACCTTTATTAGTATGATCTATATTAAATCACGGTTCGATGACCAGGCAAACGTTATTATCAAAAAGGCACTTTGTCCCCAAAATTGAGAAATGAGTTAAAAACCCCTCAGAGAAAACATCCTATTCAACCCTCCACCCACCCTAAGTAGCCTTCCCATCCCCATTACGACTTCAACTCGGCTTTCTATCAATGCAATTCTGTATATGCCGTTGATATCTGACGAGCGTCTTAAACTTGTTGCCGCACTCCGGACACTTTCTTTTCCTCTTCCAAACGACGCTGACCGTCGGGGCGGGCTTGACCATCGGGTTCCTCTTCAAACATCCACCTGCCCTGTGTCGGCGTTCCAAAAGTGCGTGGATTAACGCACTCGCCCTGGACGTGACGGTAAGCCGACTGCGGAGAATTGTAGGTCTTGTCGGGGCAGTGGGCGCAACGGTACTGAAGCTGGGCCTTGCAGCCGGCACAGTAGTGGGCCCGAAATTGCGGCCCACTCGACTGCGGGAAGGTCTTGTTGCAGGTCTTGCAGTACAGCAGAATCAGACGGCGGTTATCTGAAAGTGCGAGTAAAAAAGGTCGGAAGGTGAAGGAGATGTCTTGAAAGAATGCCTTGAAAGATGATTTGGTAGGGTGTTGTTAAAGCGGTTTTTAATAAAGATTTTATTTTTAGATTTTGAATAATAATTTGCCATTTCTTTAATACAAGAAAAATAATATGAGATAGTTGATGCAGTACACTACTTTTAATTAGAAAAAAATTTTGAAATTTGAATAAAATTTTGTACAGAATTCAGTTTTTATATATCTTCAATTCGTTTTTATTATAAAATTTCAGATCTTATGAATACACAGGAAATAGCAAAGACTTGTGTTTGTTCATGATAAATCATCAATCGTCGAAGGTAACCGTAAAAGAAATAAAATATTCCGGATTTTAAATCCACTACTGCAACTTATGTCTGAACTTTTATGTTTTTAAATATTTACTCT
>JAPYZB010003647.1:0-10121 GCA_030522745.1 Eupelmus kiefferi | reverse complement strand
AGAGAGCAAGCCAGTCACTGTGGAATGCGCGCCGCAGACGATTGGGGGGTAGCGCGCTCGCGCGAGGGATAAAAAGAGCATTAGCGCAGAGAGAGCGGCGGAGAGGATAAATGGTACGCTTGAAGGATTTCTGGTTATAACTCTTCCGGTGTTACGTGCGCTAGCCCCGTCCGTACACGTGAGAATGCTTCTATATAGCCAGGCCTTAGGTAGTTTTTCACTCTCGGAGATTATCGCCTCTCTTTGCTCTGTGTGGCTGTAGGTTATGGTGCGTGTCTGTGCAGCGGGGATTGAAAAGGCAAGATAGTCCCTTGGGGAGGTGACAGGGAGTTGTTCTCTCAAGTGGTATGGGCAGGCGGCTCTCTGCTTTTCATTGTATGCAGAAGGAGAGAATTCGAAAGTGCGATCCCACGCCGAGCGCTTGCAACACTTTGGAATGGTTTTTCAGCGAAAAGGCGAGAGAGTTGCGGCTATCGATGTAGGTGCGCTTTTGATTTATTTCGCTGCTGAGGTTAATAAGAAAGGTGCAGATTGACCGTTAGAGATTGGAGAGTTCATAAACGGAATGTTGCGCCCGTATGTTGTAAAATAATACCAAGTCAAAAGCAAATCAGTCGATTCAACGCTAAGCTCAAAATCTCGTTACTTCGCTTACCCAAAAAAAGGCAAGAAGCAGCGAATCCCGGCGTTAAACCATATTTTATCAGAGCCGTAGCTGCAGCGTCACGTCCCGGCGATTTTCAAAGCCCGGGAACGGGAAAATCGAAGCCAAAAAGCATAACCAATCCCAAGTGCCATCGGCGCGGAGGAGGTAAAAAAAGTAGCGCAAGACAATAGTGAAATTAACGAAGTCGAAGAGGAAACGCGGGGAGAGAGAGAAAAAGGGCCGACTTCCATGAAGAAATATCCTCGGCAGCGCGGGACTTTCTTTTCCGCCCGTGTTCCAGATCGATGACTCTTCCCGGAAGCGCGCCGCTGACTCTATTTTCGCTCTACGCGATTCGTTCTCCGATCGTTCTCCACGCCCGTCCTCTGATTTTCTGCATCCTGCCGCCTCCGCCGTTGCTTTTTTCCTCGCTCCAGTCTATGCAGCGATCTTCTTTTTTCTTTTTCTGAGGTTGAGGATCGCCGGGACTGTCGCTATTTTCTCGGGGTTTCTTCTGATGGGTGTTTTTAGTTTGATGGAGTTCAGAGGCCTTTATTTGTGATGCTTTGGTTGTGAGCCTGGATTGTGGGAAGTTTGAAATATAAGAATGTTTTTTTTATCTAATTTAGAACAGTGTTTATAATCGAATTTAAATACTTTAGTAAAAACTTTTCAACCCATTCCTATTGTACCCATCAAACTTTTGACCAAACCATAAAATTCTAACTTCAAAAAAAGGCATCTCAAACAAAACAACAATGTAACTATTTACCAAAGCCAACAATGCATCACGCTCGTACTCTCATCCAAACTAGCCACCTCCAGGGGCTTTATTCAACCGCAGGACTCGGGCAATTCAGAAATAGAATGGGGCACGAGTATAGCCGGCGTGCTAAAAATAAGACGCAGATCGAAAAGAAGGGGGATGAAAGAGGAAGCAAGAGAAAGAGAGGGAGGACTCACGATATGATGAGATCGCAGAAAACCTGTTTAAAGAGTTACGAGGTCGGCCGCAGTCGCCGCCGCCGCGTTTGGACTTTAAAAGCGCTTCTCCACTTTTCGACCTTCGCGACTGCCCACGCCGCCTGTTTTACATGCGCGAAACACCTACGTTAGATATAGGCATTAGCGCGTAGCCCGCGCGTTTTTCTTCGATATACACATTTTACTTTCGTTGTGTTGAGTATTACCAGGCCATTGTGCGGCGATTAATCAGACCTGAGATTAGCTCTCCAAGTCATGTTTGGAGCAAAGCTTACAACAACCAGCGCGGACTCTGGCATCACTTGGCTGGCTTATCGCGGGCTCGGATCTTCCAGACCGAATGGCTCGAGGTGTGATGTAATAAATTATATATAGGCGTCTGACTAATGGAGATCTAGCTGCTAAACTAACGCCGAATCGTTCTTGGGTAATCTTCCACTCTAAGGCTGAACTCGCTCTGTCTTACGTTTTGAGCAGCGTTCGAATAAGAAACAAATTACTTGTTAAAATTTCAAAATTGATTATTATTTCGCGCCGCTACGCTGAAAAAACAATTTTTCCACTCGCACTTTCGAATTACCCCTCTATACACTCTGTCTCGAAAATAGTATCCAGCCTCGCCAAGAAAATAACAGTGATTAAACCCGCTAGTTTTTCTCATTCCTCCATCTTTCTCAATTTTCCCCGCTACTCCACAATCTTACCTCCCGACACGCAAATCCCAAACTATTCCACACCTCTCACCGAAACTAAAGAAAAAAAACGAAGCCAACTCGAAACAATTTCCACTTAACGAAGAGCAGAGAGCGAGATATCCGAAAGAACAATTCGAATCTCTCCAGGCGCGTATAGAGCATTGACGGGGCGATTAACTCCTTCCCTCGGCTTTAAAGACTCACGCGTTCGATTAAGAGCTGGCTCGCTGGTCTTTCTCTGCTGGGCGCAGAAATCGGTACTTCGCCACGGCCGCGCTCCTTGTAATCGATTATTCCGGAATCGCACGAGCGGCCGGGGCTGGCTTAAGCGTGGGAAGCGAGGGAGCGAGGAAAAAGGCTCGGGATTTTTCGAATGATCGAAAGAAGAGCGCGCAATAAGAAACGGGTCTATTAAAGATAGAGAGAGAGGAAGATGAGGGAAGGGAAAAGGGATGTAGTGGTGGGATCGATGGGAGGAAAACAAAGGAAGGAGGATTTGTGGTTTTGTTCTGAAGTTGTTTGATTTGTTGTTGAGTATTTTAATAGGTGGGGATGAGAGTTCGATGTCCTTTAGTTCTCTGTTGAAAGTTTATTATTAAGTTGGTTAAATGTTTTCTGATTAGCTAAAAAGTAAGTTTAGTTAGGTAAGAGTACGGGTTTGAAAATGTCAGAAGACGCGATCTTAAATTTTGCATTTAGAAGGTATGAACACCTGTAATCAGCGTTAATAATATGTAGAGATCTTCTGTACAAGCTAGAAATACTTGTAGAGAAAAGCACCATTGTCTAAACGTAAAATGTTTTAAGCATAATAATAGTTTTGAATATAAAAGACTTTGCTAATAGAGAGTTAATAAATTAACGTCACTATATTCGTAACCACGATAATAAATTATACTACAAATAATCAAAATTTCACCCTAGCTTACATAAAACTCCATCTTCTTTCAAGCCAACCTAAATTTTTCAAAACTTTTTTAATTTAGAAAACCATCTCTGACCAAGCCATTCCTCCAAACCCATAAAAAAATCTATTTTCTCTCTATCAGCCTACCTCCCGCTCAACCCACAAACAAGCCTCTCCAATAGAAACTTAATACCCCTCAACATCAATTAAAAAAAAGCCAATAAAAACCTATAAAAAGCTCCCATCCCACTCTACCTCGCCTAAAGAAAAACGAACCCTCGTCTCTCGATCTTCTCTCCAACCGCTTCCCGCGGGCGCAGATCTCCAGCCTCCTCGCGATAAGCAACGAGTTTGCGAAAGGACAAAAAGCTTGCTCTTTCTCTCTCTCCCGCAATTTCGCACGGCGAGGCAGTACTCTTTGATTTTTCGGCGGATGATTGCTCCCAAGCCGGGGCTCGAAAAATGACGGGGATCGATCAACGCCGTGACGCTCGATCGAGATGTGACAACGTGAGAAATGACGCGCTCCTCGGCTTTTTTCGTAATAATAAATGCGCCCGAAAAAAACGTCCTGGAATGAAACGCCGAGGCGCGAGGCATGTCGAAGCCGAGATTTCACGGCGTGACGCAATTCGTGATCGAGTCGGGAGGAAAAAAAACGAAGGCGTTTGTACGGAGGAAAAAGGAAGGAGTGGACACGTGGGTTATTGCTTTGGACGAGCGCGAGCTTTGATGCGCTGCTCTGTACACGACAATGAAAGCGCAAAGGTGTAACGGCGGTTTTGTAATGATCATGATGATGATGATGATGCTGAGGTGGCGGGGAAAGCGATCGGGCCGAGATTAAAAGACTTTCCGATGAGCTCAGGTGTGGACAAGCTGGATGCGCGGTGGGTAATCAAGGTGGTTCTGAGGTTGACGCATTGATAGGGGATTTAATAACTACTTTGCGTTCGGGGTCGTAAAGTGGAAGCACTACCAGATGAGGTAAGCTTTTAATTGATAGAATGATTATGGATTGATTGATAGTTGCTTTTTATTACACTTGGACATTATACTTTCATAACTTCGTTTTGATATCCAAATTTCACATAGTCAACCCAGCATCAGCCAGACCAATCCACATTTTCCGATAACCCAAGAATACAACGACACAGTACCAAGTTCTTAAGTACTCTCTAGTACACAAAAGCCTAGCACAGAACTAAGAAAGAGCCCAGAGAGAAGAAGAAGATAGGGAAACAATAAAATACCGAAGCTCTGAGCAGCAGCAGCAACGGCAGCAGCAGCCAGGCTCTCTTCTCTTTTTCGCGGAAGATATCCGATAGCGTGGCTGGCGCGAGCGCGAGCTGGTCCGCGTGACTTTCGAAATCTTCCCGGGGCACGATATGAAATTATTGCTGCTGGAATCGTGAGAATCGAAGAGCGAGCCGGAGGAAAAGGGCGACCAACCGCGCGACGCGCAAAAGGGAATCGGCTGGATGCGCCGGGAGTTGAAGGGTAGAGGATGCCAGTGACGAAATTGAGGCTTTTTTCTGCTTTTATTAAAGGATTGGATTGTTTTGAGAGTGGTGATTGACGTGGTTGTTAAGTAAGAGTGACGTTAATTCCGGTTGGTAAATTTTGTTATTGGTAACGTTGTGATATCATGCGTCCATAAGTTTGCGTGAATTTCGATCGCTGATAACCTGTTGCAGGCGTTGAAGAATGTACTAATGATCGGGCAATATTGATGGATAAGGTTTCAGTAATCGGATACGATCGATTTGCCTGGTCAAGAGGGCACTTGAACAAGTAGACTTTTCAATTACTCACTCATCGCCTTCGGGAAAAATCTATTAACTCCGGCGGCACATTAATTTTAGAGAAAACCGATCTAGCTATAAACCGATTTTATAAATTCATTCTCGAATTGAGATCCCTTGATCATGCAATTCTCGGGTATTAAGGAAACGCTCGGCATCAAATGACAACTGTTAAAAGAAACGCCGGGGAATCAGATTACAGTAAAAGGTAGGCATAGAGAGGGAGAGTTGCTTGTATCAGGAGGCGCGGAATCTCGTGGTTTTAGCATTCCTCGGCTTGGCAAACCAGAAATAAATGTACTTATGCAAATGGCCTGAGTCATGTTTCTGCCTAGGTACAGAACTCATTCAAATTGCTTCTAATAATCTAAGCGGAGCCCCCCCTTAATGTAGAGATATTTCAAGTCTATGAGGTCCGACTACTGCATGGGAAACGTACCATTTTACGGAAATTATTCTACGTATTCGCCGGGGATAAAGTATTTTCATGAATATTTCTTCCTGCGATTCTGCAAGATAATGGATAATAATGTTAAAATTAAGTTTGCGCTTACGTTGCTTTAAAGTTTATTTAGCGAAAATTTAAGTATTATTTAACTATGAGCTTGAATTTATTGATAACATAAACATTTTTATTAGAATTCATTTATTCATGTTTATTCATGTATCCATTCCACTTGTGCGATAACTACGGAAATTGGAATAATTAAGAAATCATGTTTAAGTATAGTGTTATTGCTATCAACTAATTCTTATCTTAAATTTATAACTGTAAACAAATTATTTAAATTTAGGTCGATTCAGAATTTATCGTTAAAAAGAAAAAGTTATTTTATACCATCTTAAGTTATAATCTTTTAATTAGAAATTTATAAAGTATAATATAAGTTCACCATATTACAAGACTAAAACTCGATGTACGAGATTTTTGTTTCCAGACGATGGGAACTTCGCGTTATAATTGCGCGGCTATGATAAGAAGCAGAACCTAACGGAGCTGGAAAAAGATTCAAGTCACGATAATAAATTTCTAAGAAAACGCGATTCCATAGAGGATTCTTTTTTTAAACACCGCGTAGCTGGAAGATGACTTGTGCACAATTTTTTCAAACAACGCAAATCTCTTACATAATGAAAAAGATGTTTAAAATATGAATATTTATTACTCAAGCAAGTGTAATTAAGCTGCTAATAATAGCTTCAAACCCAACTAATTGTAAACTCGGCTGACCCGAACGCCACACAAACCACAAAACCAGCAATTATCCCAATAATCAACACTATACCAACCGAAACAATCAATCCGCGCCTGAATCACGGTAAAAATCCTCCAGCTCCCCTCGGCAAGACGCATTCGCGAACAGTAAATTTTAATAGAAGGATGCGCGCGTGCAGAAAGAAAGAGAGCCGCGAGCGCAATTTCCTCTGTTTCTCGAGGCTGCGACGCGCGTCGTTTCCTCCTCCGCGCAATTGTGCGCATTTCCATGGGGTCGGGAGGCAAAAAGCGCGAGTCGTTAAACTTCCCGGCGTGGAACGATTCTCATGGGATCGCGCGCTGCGCCAACCCCCGCGGCGGCTTCTTTTGTTTCTTTCGATTCTCTCTCGCGATTCTCTGCCCTCGAGTTGGCTCGAGCCTTTTCCAATGGGTGGGCCGCTAAGCGGGGTTGATGCCTTAAGTGAAATGCTGGAGAGTTGGATGGAAAAAGGTGTGCGGGGAAGAAAGGTTGGGTTTGGGAGGGGAGATTAGATGTTGTTTAAGATTTCTGTGAAAAGTTCAAGAATGATTTTTGATTTATGATTGTAAAAGTGAGGATTGGAGGCGATCGAGTGTGTAATAAAGTACTGCGAGTTTGTAATGTTATTCTGGTTAATTGCCTTGAAGAGCACAATTTATGTGTAAAATAGTGCATATAAATTAATAAAGTTAGATGTGAAGCAAAAGAAAAATCAGACGGAATTCAGAATCTAGATGAATTATTTGAATCTATTAGAATTCCAATCCCTGAACCTTTTTAAAATTACTCAAATAATTCAAACGAGTGTATAAATATTTGCACACCGAGTATATACATTTACATTTCACGTGCTAGTTCATGCATCATTTAACAGGGCAATTAATGAGCATTTACAAAAGTAATTTGAACAGTCCAAAGCTGCATTGCGATCGTTTGTTAAATATTTATGCCGCATTAACCTATTTATTTAACGCGAAAATCGAAAAGTAATAGATTTCTGCTATTAATTTTATTCCGATTCGTGAAAGCATAAATAATTCTATTTATTAAAACAAGTTTATCGTGTGAAAAGATTTCCCCTTGCGTATTTTAACCATTTCCTGTTTAATTGATAACAAATTAAACATCCAATCAGCAATTATTTATCAGTACATTAAAGTATTTATATCACCAGTATACCCATTCAAATTAAAAATCTACAATTAACCCGAAAACCTTCCAAAATTCGTCATCAACCCAACCACTCAAACCCAGACCGGTGAACGAACGGACTCTCGAGCCTCGGCTAACTCACGTATCGGCCGTAATGACGTTTTTCTTCGGCCGCAATCGCGTTTAGCCTTCGGCTAAGCGTATGAAACCGATATAACTGCCTCGAGCGCGCGAGCTGAATGTAAACCGCAGCAAGCAGAGCCGATCGCGGAAACGCGAAAAAAAACGTCAAGCCGCGCCGAGCGGCGAATTCCACGGCTGAGTCCAGAAGCCGCAGACGCCGGTGAATTTTTTCTTCGCCGATGAATTTTCGAGAGGCTGCGCGCGTGTGAATTTTCCGAGTCGCCGTGTGGGAATCGAGGAGATAAAACGTGAATTATGTTTATTTGGTTAACCGAGTAGGTTGATTTTTTTCGAGTTTTTTTAGTTGGGTGGTTGATAGAGTGTGTCTATAGTTTGAAATTTACAGCGTGTTCTATTGTCTATGAATCAGCGAGATTAACTTTTGCTAGTAAATGCCATTTTAAACACACCGAGATAAATTATGTTTCCGCGTTGTAAAAAATACACTTACTGCACGGCGCTGCAGCTTTTTGCTGATGCAAGCGTACTGCAGATTTTTGCCAAGTTTAAACAGGTCGACTATAAAACAAAAATCTGTGTCAACCATCATCTAAATCGTTCGATAGCTACAATCGCTCCCAACAATTACAATAATAAAATCCCACAAAAAACGATTACCCAGCGATTCTCCACCACAAATAAAAATTCTCACATAAAAACCAGAAGAAAAAAACCAAAATCCACCACCGCTCTCCTAACGACCGCGAGGAAAAGTCCGCGAAAAACCAGCTCCTCTCCTCTATACTTAAACCCTCAACTCAAGAATTCCTCGGCATCGCTCGCATACCTGCGCGCTGTATGCACACGCCTATACAGCCGCGCGTAACACTCGCAAGCTGATAATACTGCAGCCGAGTCTTCCAGGTTCGCGTTATCTCAGCTCTTGAATGGAGCGCGCGCCCGTCGATAGAGATAAATCAATGAGAACGCAGCCGGCGTCCGTCGCGCGCGCGTGTGGCTTGAGGTGAAAAAAACAGCGGGACGCGCTGGGTGAAGAGGTAATAAGAAGAAAAAAGTAAGGTGTGTATGTGTGGGTTATAACGGAGCCGGACGAAACAAAAGGAAAGCCGCTCGCCCGGTTATGCAACCGGATTGTGTGTGTGTGCGATGAGTCGATCGCGCGCTGCGACACGTGTCGAGGTGGATTTTCGTTGCAGTGGGGATTTTGTTGCAGGAAATTGGGGCCTTGGGTGGGAGAGGCGCTGCTGGTTGGTGAGGTACGGTTTTCGAGCGTGCTTTTTTAAGTGTTGGGACGGGTTTTGGTCGATCTTTTAAATTGAGAGAAATGGTGAGTTAGTTTTTTAGTCGAGTGAGAGATTTATCAATTTTGGAGTAAAGTGTAATTATTGTACATGCTAAATTATTTATAGATCGAAAAAGTCAAGCGTACATACTAAATAAATGGTCGTATTTTCGAAGTAAAGTAATGGAAGGTCATGCGAGAGGCTCCGTTTCAAGAATCCAGCAAAGATTCCAGTGCGGCATTTCAAAGAATATTTTCAAACATTCGCGATAAAGCCACCATTACTTCACATTCCTCCGGTAAAATTACTCCTTAATTACCTCAGAGAGAAATCCTCCAAGCGATCCTCGCCGCTGCTGCGAAAGGTGAAATCTCCTCCAGTCCCTGAACTTCCACTCTCCGCTCCCTTGGAGAAGACTTGAGAGGAGATCGGCTTCGAAAATCGGCAGCGCCGCTTCCGGCACTCGGCCGCCTCCGTGGCGTAGTCTTGGCGCCTCCAAATTGTATCAGGAAGAGAGAGAGAGAAGGAGACGTGCAGAGAAAAAAAAATAGAGGAGAAGCGCGCTCTAGAATTCGCGCACCGGTACATTACGAAGCGCTGGTGCTCTTCGGCGCGCGTGTTTTGAAATGTAAATCCGCGGCGATTTCGGCAAATCGAGTGCGCTCACACGATATATACCTGCTGTGTGTCTAAGTGTGAGTGTGTTCGTGTGACGTAATGGTGCACACGCGTTTCCTTGCTCCGGCTCTTCTCTGCGCCGCGTGTGCGCGCAGGTAGATGTGTATATGTGTCCGCGAAGCGACGCGCGCACAAAGCGAAGGTAGACCGAGCTGCGAGCTGCTATATATGTGTATATATACCGATGTGTACCGGAGAAAGGTGCACTTTGAGAGAAAGGTGAGAGAGCTTAATAGAGAGAAAGAGAAGAGAGCAAAGTATAGAAGAAGTAGGCGAAAAAGAGGAGTGATATATATCGGAAGGTGCGCGCACGAAGGTGAATATATATATTCCGGTGAGAGGCAGAGGAGAGAAAGAGAGCCCGACCGGTTGCTCGGAGTGACGTGAGTGAACTAAAGCTGCGGGCTGGCAGGTAACGCCAGGTAAACTCGACTCGCCGCCGTGCGGCAACCTGTGCCCCTCGCTCGCGCGCAGGCGGCCAGGCAAGAGAGAGAGAGAGAGAGAGGAAGGTGGCCGGCCGTGAGCCGCCGCGCAGAGAGCCAAGGGAGAGGGAGTATATAGTAAGCGAGCGAGAGAGCGAGAAAGAGAGAGA
>JAPYZB010003646.1:0-10122 GCA_030522745.1 Eupelmus kiefferi | reverse complement strand
AGCAGAGAGACGGAGAGCCCCTAAAAAGAATCCATCCTCTGGCAGCCCATACAGTCAAAAAGCCCGAGGAATATCTCTGCACAAATCTCATCTATCCACCCCTCCATAAAAGAAGTACATTTCCTTCGACGCCAGGGCAAAGTACCTTGGCGCGTGGAGTGCGTTTACTCGCGGCGAATAAAAAAAAGAGGGGAGAAGACGAAGAGCCGTGGCCGTCGCGCGAGCGCGAAAAATCCGCAAGAACAGAAGTAGCCGGCGGCGAAGGCGGAAGTAAATCGCCGGGAAAATCCGTGCACTCGCCGTCAAAGATCCCCCGATATATATACCGTCGCCCGCGAGATTGGCGCAATTGGTCGTAAAAACGTCGACAAAGGGAAGGGCCGCAGCGGAGCGCGCGGAAGTGCGAGTTTAACTCGCGGCGGCCCGAAACTCGCTCTCGTGGCTGAGGCACGTTTAACGAAGGAGAAAAGAAAGAAGCTCAGCTCGGCGGGGGAGTAGAGCCGGCGTACTGGGGATTTTGACTTTTCGAGACTCTGGGCACGAAGTTTTTCTTACTGGAGGCTTTTTGGGCAACATTTCGCGAGATTTTTCTCTCTCTCTTGCGTATAGTGCGAATAAAATAAAAATTGAGAGCTATATATTATACCTGTTTAGTGCCAACATCTTTATGCTTTTATATATAAATTCGTGAAATTAATATATAAAAACTTTCCTCTCCAGGCGTCTTTTCATTTAAAATATATATCACACTCCCGCATATAAGTGAGTGCAACGCGCGGTCGAGCAGAGTTAAGCATCGGGCTCTCTCCCTCTCTCTTAAATTCCATTGAAACGAGCTAAGCCCTCGAAAAATAAATATCATTATCTCGGCATTGAATCCGCGCGTAATTCAGAGAGCGGATTAAGAGAGGCGAAACCGAGCGCGTATTTTTTCATCCTTAAAGGCTTTTAATACAGCCAGCCCATCTCAAAAGTCAAATTAAAATTTTCCTTCAACGTCCCTATAATATATTTCATTTGCGCAGCCAGTCAAGATCCCTCTCAACTCTCTCTCTCTCTCTCTCTCTCGCTCGCCGAAAATGTTCAATTAAAGGTCCCTAAAAGGCTGTCAAGTCGAATCAGCCGAGCATTTCAATACGGGCCTACACGTTGCGTGCATGCGAGTGTGTGTGTGTATGTCTGTATATACACAGCGCTCTGTCTCTCTTTCACGTCTAATTGCATTAAAAGCCCAGTCGTCGAGAGGGGCCCTTTTGTCCTGCCCCAATTGCTTTCTCTCTCGGACCATTCTTTATATCTCAATATAGTGACCGAGCAGCGCGGCCAGGCATCGATTCACGCGCTCGCAGCCGGCGCTGCGTCATCGGCGTATTTTCGCGTACTTTCACGCCCATGTATGCGCGAAAAAGCAGGGCTCGACGCGCAATATGCTCACAGCACGAGCGTGAAGTGCGCTTGTCTTGCTCGCTTGGTACCCTGTGTTGCTGATCGAATGCTTTTGTGTGTTTATCGATTGGTGTCGGCTAAAAATGGGCATTTTTGACGTTAGAAATATTTTATCAGTATTATTATAAAATATTTGTTACGTAACCTAATACTCCGATCATTGAAAAAATTGATAATTTCAATTTTACTTTGAAATTAGAGACATTTCTTTATTAAACATACGTATCGTTGATATAAAAATATTTGACAAAATAAATTTGCAAGAACAGCAAACCCGTCAGCCCCTTCACGTACAGCAAAAAATAAGAAATATTCTCGGCGCGCAATCGATACACGCGATAATCTCGGAAGCTACTCGATTATTTCTCTGACCGGGGCGCTAAGACGTGGCCAAGATAACATTATACCATCAAGATGCTAACTCCTCGCGGCCAACAACGGGCGTGGGTGTATACACACCGGGTATACTAATGCGAACACAGCACGTAACATCTTACATATACCTTAGCACTAGGATAGGTACACGGAAACGCTTGAATAGCTGGGTGTATATATACAGAACTTGGCGAAGCCTGTTGCCGGCTGCCGGAGATAATCGAAATTGACGTGGCAAAAAGGTGAGCCCGGATAAAAGAGCGAGAGAGGGAGCCAGTAGGGGAGAGTTCGATGTGCCTCGACAGGCCACGAGCAGCAGGAGCAGCTCCTTTTTTCTCGCTCTCTCGCGTACTGCTGCGGAAATGTCAAAAGTCGGACGGAAGAAGGAGCCGCCCCCAACCTCCCTGGGAATTTTAACGCCTGACCTGAGAAACGCGCGCGCGCGCGCCACCGCCGCGGCTTTTTAAACGTCACTCTTTGTTGCCTCGTTTCTCCTTCTTTTTTTTTCTTTTTTTTAAGCCTTCCTTCCTTCCTTCTTACGGTCTTTATATCCAGACCATGTTTCTTTGCTCGCTCTGTGTACGTATACGTAAGGTAGGCGACCGAGCACACGAAACTTTTTAAGTACTTGCTCGCTACGCATGCGGCCTTTATATCAAGCTCAAAAATGCTGTCGTATTATGAGACGACGGCTGGAGGAAAGTTTTTGGCGAGTCGCCTCGAGAGTATCGCGTTACAGAGTGAATTATGCGCTGCGCCAGAGAGCAATTTCATCGTTAATGGATTGATTTGATTTCGCGAAACATGCTATTGAAATGTTAATGGTATTATGATGGCGGAATATATTGTAGAGCAGTGCTTATAGTTCAAAATTAATTGTTCACTAGCCCGGCATTGTAATTACGTGTACTCAAAATATTTCCGATACGTTATAATACTGAGTTATAATTCCAGCTACACGGCTAATCATCAGTGCACGCTTTTTCACTTTTGCAGTATCATCTTTTTTTTCAGGGACAAATAATGAAAAGCTTTTTCCTCAATGGAAATTCCCATCATTCAATCTGCAAAAGGAAGAAATACGCTATAGTGGACGGATATAAAATAATAAAAAAGAGTAATACTAAAGACTGGAACACGTGCATGTATATTTCGCGTCAGAGTGTGGAGACTCATCGAAAGGCCGCCACGCAGGTGCATCGAGATTAAAGCGAAACTTCGGCCGAAAAAACCCGGTATTCTGTGGCGCGCGGCAAGAGAAAAATACGGGCGGGTGGGAAAGAGAGAACAGTGATTACTGCGGTCGAACGATTTTCGGTCGAAACACGAAGCCAAAGACAAAAAAATAACGGAGACGGAAGAGCCGCCTCGAATTTTCAACGAGCGCTCGGCCACTATCTAAAAATTAAAAATACGTGGAAATAGATAGGAATAAAGCTAGGTATAGAGGATGGAGAAAGAAAGAGAGTTGCGGAATTTAAAAATGGAGAAATTGGATTTTTTCGGGCGTACATTGGGTAAGAGTAGACAATTGTAAAATCCGCCGGATTTACCAGGGGGATCTGGAGTAATTTTTCGCATCGCGGATTTGCACGCTTCCTTTTTCTCTTTCACTTTTGCCGAGCTGCATCAGTTAATTCAAAGACAAAGTAATTGAACTTGCGGATAGAGAATGCTTCTGTAATATTCTTTCGTAAAATTACTCGGTGACCGCAAAAAAGGTAACATTAATTCTTTTTTGCATAATACCCAAAGTAGAATTACTCCTAGCCTCTCCCGGATTAATATCCGGCACTTGTATTAAACAAATTACAAAAAACCAAATACTCTGGCAAATTGCGTATAGTATTGATCACCGACCTAGCTGAGAGCTACCGCGTTAACCGACTCTCCCCCACCAAATCGAATAAAACTCGGCCACCGCCGCAGACAAAACTGACAGATCTAGGGCGGAAAAAAACAAAAGAGAGGAAAATTTTTTGGCCTCGCAGGGCAAACACGTATATCTGAGAGGCAGCGAGATACACTGAATACGTCCGCCGAGTAATTTTTGCGTCCTTTATCTCTGTATAGCAGCACGAGCGCCATGTAAAATTCCCCGAAGGCCCCGAGATTTCGACGGCCAGCCACGATTTTCGACCCCCTGGGATTTCCAATTTCGTGGAATCTATTTTTCGATGTAGAGAGGAATTTGACGCGAAAGCAAGTTTTTCAGATTTTTCGGAAATCCAGCAGCGTGCGCGCCCTGACCACTAATGCACGAGGATATTCGGGAGAGCGTCGGCGTTCTGACGGGCACGTTTGGACCTATATTTCAGTGTTAACTTTGGCTTTTGACTCGGACAGTGTGTCAAATTGTGATTTTGAGGGATTTACAAAAATTTTCTTTCGAACAATCTAAAAAAATACTCGTGATTGATGGTTTGTTTTTTTACTTCTTTTTATATGCGCGTTTCTAAAGACTTCCATTTTAGTCTTTATTTATGAGAAATTAAATACATTAATAAATGGCGGTAGTGAAAGAAAATGATTCTTTGATAATAACATTATGCATCTTATGACGTAAAATAACACTTTATTTCATTATCATATTTAATATTCACACCACAGATTAGAATAATCACGTCATTAACATTTCAAATCAGAATATCTGTACAAAAGAAAAACCGAATAGAAAGCCGCCGCAAGTGACGCGTTAAACGATTCTCGTAAAAAGCTACTTATGCACGGCGCATCGAGAGCGCGCGCGCGCGATTTCTTTTTTAAAAAGCCCAACACCCGCAGATGGCTATAATTACAGCTCGTGGAAAACGGACATAGATAATCGCTCATCGACGAGATTACATTGCGCACTTGAAAACAACGCGACGAAACGAGAAAAAGAATCGCGCGCGCGCGCACGGAGGCAGGATATTGCCTCTAATAAAGACTTTCACTTATTATTTTTTATACTCGCCAGGAGTAATTGTAATTACACGAATATAAAGCACCGAGACACTGTTAATCAAAGAATAATTCTTTAGGCAAGGGGCGGCTGAGTGTCTATATAAAAAAGCTACAGACACGCGCCACCAATTGGGGCGGTATCGGAACCGGCGCCGCGGCGGAAACTTTCATTTTCCGTTGTTATATTAATCGCAGCGGAAAAGCTACCGGTACGTTCGCGTGAGAGAGCAGCCCGAGGTGTGCACTGACGTTTCCTTTGATACGACAGCTCTTTTGCTCTCTTTCTCTCTCAATCTATCCCTCTAAGCGAGTTATTATTGGATCGATCAGTCGTTGTTGTGCGCAGTGACGCCGACGAATCGGAGAAAGTCGCTGGATATATAGCTGGGAGCTAGTTTACTTTCTTCGTTTGCATCGTGAGTTTTAAACGGGATGTTTGATCGAGATGTTTGTTTAGTGATTAAAATAAATGACCGTGTATTATTTCAAATCATGGTTCGATTAAATTAATAACAATGCGAATTGAGCTTGCAAATTATAATGAATTTTCAGATTTTATTATAATTAGATGAGAAATTAATGGAACAATTTGTGCATGAATCAGCATACAAAATGCGATTTCATAAAATAATTTCTTTTAAACTATGCAAATATAATATTAATAGCGAATAAATTGGATAAAAATTGGAATCAGTATTAAATAGCAGTATTAAAGCAATTAATTGATAATTATATAATTCAAAGTGTAAAAGCTTCATCCTATTATGCGTTCATTTATTTGAAATAGTAATACTAATTTGAAATAAATAACCAGGATAAAAGTATAAGCAGATCTTGATAATAAAGATCTAACTATATAGGTAGCTTTATTAATTTAATTGTTCCAGTTAGATCCCAGTTAAGACCCTCTAATAAGAACCTAATGAAATTTTAGAGGCATAACTGTTTCTACAATCTACTCAGAAGCACATTGGAAGATCAAGAAAATCCTCGTAATAATCCTATCTCTCTAATAATCACTAGTGATTTGAAAATGTAAAGTTTAGCAGTAAAGGCTCGAGTGCACTGATAATAGAGCCGTCCTCCCACGTCGTAACGGCGACGTCGACCGGCCAGGTACACCCACCGCAGCAACCTCGAATTTAATCGGGCGCGCCGCTCCCGGGAATAGAGAGTAGAGGGAGAGAGGGGAGCAATAAAACGAACCGGTAGGATAGCCCGGCCGAAATCGACAACGTCGATAATGCCTGGCTCGTACTACAAGCGACCCTCCGCGCGGCCGAGCGATTCACGGAAGGATATTAGGTGGTAGCGAGCCTCGGATAAGGACGGGGCCGCGTCGATGACAATACGACAATCCTCCACCTCCTCCTCCTCCTCCTTACCCGGCTCGTTGTATTGCCGGATTCTCATTACAAGGAAGAAGTGCTCCCCGGCGGCTGCCGGCCAGTTATATCTCGGGAGCTCTAAACTGTGTCGAACGATTGTTTATGCATGCCGGCTGGGCGCAGGTACGCTGGCTCTTAGGCCGGATTCTTTGATCGATGTGTAATTGCCGGCTGTTGTTGCTGCGCGCCGCGGGACTGGTTAATGTATAAAGAGTCGACGGTAGGGGAGGGAGAAAGAGGGGACTGAATTAAATATCTTATTTAGTTTGATGAGAGTAAGCTTTGTACGCGGCCGATTACGGATTCATGGCGATTTAAATTTATAATTTTACGGTGTGTCTGGCGTTTAGTTCGCTCCGGTTTATTATACGAGGTCGTAAGGTGCGCGCGATATACTCGAGGGCTGCTGCTGCTGCCGGCTAGTAAGGCGGGCTCAAATTTGGTTGCGACAAATCGGATGAGAAATTACAGTGAATCGCAAAATTGAACAATTCTCCTAGTCTGCAATCAAACTGCTCATTTGCATGTTTACTTGGTATACTTGAATAACTTTATTTTACATTTATTTGATTCACCTTGGATTATAAAAATAGAAGAAGCAATTCCTGCAGTGCCGTTCTTGTTTTGTAACAATGTGTGTAATTTGAATCAGATTAACTTACCACAATGCGGTATACACTTTAGGAAGTTTAAAAATCCACAATAGATAACTGTCTTACCTGTAACAAAAAGAAAACAAATTATTAGTCATGATGCAATTTTATTACTTTTAGTAATTGTAAAATTTAGAAGATAGATAGATAGATATATCTATCTATCTAATTGATTATTTAGTAAATTCGTCAATCTCATTGAGATCAAGTACAATCAACTATATTTAAATAATTACAACTCCATCAACAAAAAACCACCTTCACTAAACTGCACAATTACTCATCGATTATTAAGAACCGACAATCAACAAGCACAAAGAACGAAAAGCTCTCCCATCGTCCACATTCGTTGGAGTTAATGAAAAGATACAACTCCCCCGAATCCCAGGCGCGCAGAGCATCGCGAACAAAAAGCCATCGTCAAAGCCGTGCGCGCAGCCGTATAAAGCGGCTGCACGCACTCCCCGCGATTGAAACTCATCGGCCGTTAAAACCGCCTCGCCCAAACGCGAATCTCTCTCTCTCCCCCCGCGTCGTCCCTTTCACTCTCGCTCCGTCTCTCTATCTCGCTCGTTCTCTTCTCTTGCCCTACACTCGCTTTACACGCACGGCTGCAGGACGTACCTCCTCCTCTCTAAGTTCGCCGCGTAGGTATCTATTACGGTTTCCGGATGCATTTAACCGGGTAACTATGCCCGACGCACACTCTACCTACGGCGCGCGCACGTGCAGCTCGCGAGCAGGAGCAATTTTCGCGGTAAACGCAGCGTAGAGAGAAGGCGAAACCTGGGGTGAAGGTGAACGCCGCCGCCGCCGAGCGAGCGATAATGCGCCCGCCGAGTTTAATAAGTGCGAATGAAGAGCTCGCTTGCCCGGCTTTTACATTATAAAGCAGAACTGCTTAAGCTTCTTTTGCCTTTATTTTTTTAACTTTTTTTTTTAATATATAGGGTGAATTATATGAAATTGAGCATAGAGATGTTTGATTAAGGTAATAAAATGATGTTACTGGTAAATATTTGTGTACATGTTATCGCAAAGTGGAGCGTGGCTTTTTTTGAAGCTTTTACTATACAGAGCTTGTGTAACGTTCAGCGATGCGCTCACTTTAAAGATATATACGTGCGTAAACGAATCACTGCAAATCGAGAGTACGAACCAATTCTATTATTTACATTCATGCGAATCGAGCTGAGTTAGAATCATACAAGCTCCATTACTACGTTACATAAACCGAAAATGCAGGATACATTTTACAGTTAATTTATATTTGCGATTGTTCTATATAGGGCAAATAAACAATAACTTTCAAATGTATATCGATCAAATAACGCACCAGGCGCTTAGTTCAAAATGTTTTTCATCGCACACTAAATTTTGAAATATCTTCTTTTACAATAACAGAAGAGTATTTGAGTTTCAAAACGAAGTAGCAGCGTTAACGGAAGGGAAAATATGCGCTCGTAGGTATACAGAGAATTACAGCGCGAATAGCACGAGTTAGTTCTGGTTCATCTAGACGCGGCCGCTGTGTAAATGCTACATTCCGTACAAATCTCATGATAATTCGTTAAAACGATCCAAACGCACGCGTACACACAAACAACGCGTTATGCGCGCGCTTTAAATTATTAGCAAATATTTGAGTATTATACAAAGCACCGATAATACATTTGAGTGCTTATCCAGTCGTGAAACGCTGAAGCTCGAGCGCGCCGAAAAAGCTTGTAACAATAGCCAGGCTGGAAATTAACATAATTTCCCGAAAGGCGTATTTATCTCCCCAGGCGTTATAAACATCGGAGCGCGCGCGTTCGCACTTTTGCGAGAAGTGCACGAGGAAAGAAGCAGAGGAAGAGGGAAGGCAGAGAGAGAGAGGAAAAATAGCCGAGCGCACATAAATTTCGCAATACACGCACGCACGGCGGCCTCATAAGTTTTCATGTAGCTAGGGCTCGCCGCGCGACTTCACCCGCAATAGCTGCGCCAGCGAGCTCCGTTCTATCTCTATCCCTTCTATCTTTCTGTCACCTATTTCTCTCGCTCCTTCGGCCAGTGTATACACGCGCGCAAGCGGGGCTCTATACTTTCTTGCCCTTTCCCTCTCTTCGCTGCGGCTCCATTATTGCTATCTTTCTGCTTTAGTTGCGACTCCGAGCGCTGGTTATGTATTTAAGGTTCGCACGCGTTTACTTTGTTTTTTAGTACACAGTGTGGTTTCTGGGTAGGGACGAGCGAAAGGTTGTATTAGTACGTTACCTGGTGAGATTGTTTGGTGAAAGGTTTATTGTGGAGCAGGTTCCTGGAGGGAGTTTATCAGGGGCAAGGATTTTTGAGGTCTTGCGTTTAGGGAAATGAAGAGATAGCTGGCCGCGCTGTTGTTCTTCGAATTATATGTATGGTCTGGGAGGGAAAATGTAAATTTCTGGGATGAATTGCGATTTGTAATATGCCGCTCGTGTAATGTGTTAATTTCGGAGGGATAAAATAATTTAAATACCGCATTCTCTAGATAATTCTGGTAAATAAATTATAAAATTTTAAACGCTTATAATAATTACAAAATTTTAATATTTAATAAGCAAATTTATTAAATCCATTTACTTGAAGTTTACGACCTTCCGTTATAACTAACGACATTGTAGTTACTCAGAAAAAAGCGCGCTTATTCCAGACAGCTAAAAAGCCCGCTCCCAAACATTACCCGTAACAAAGTCATCCTCTCATCCCATTTCCCTTCATCACCTAGTCGCTCGCGGTCGCGCTCTGCAAAAATACACTCGCGCTCGCTCAACGAAAATTATTTCGTCGTCCTCCAGCTCGCGCTCGCGTGTCCGCGGCATAAATAAATTCGCAATCAAGCGCGCGAGCCGGCTCCTATCTCCATCTCCTTTCCTCTCGCGCTTGCTCACGAGTTTTCCCGTCCGGAAAAAGGCAGCCCAGCAGCGGCGGCAGCAGCAGCAGCCAGAGGCAGCAAAGCGCCTATTCACTCCGGCGCAATATATTATCGGCCTTACGACTGCCGCCGCCTGGCCATTTGTACACGTGTCCGAGAGCGTGCGCCACCGCCGCTGGTTGTCCTCGCGCGGAATTTCAAGGATTATCCCGAGGACTAGAAGGCACGTATGTGTGTGTGCTGGAGCTAGCCCCTATGTGTATACGGCTTTGCCTTACTTCAACGGATTGTGGATAGCTGCGGGAGTTTGCGTATAGTTCGCTCACCGGCTGTTGTTTGTGTTGGTGCCGCTGACGTGGCTGTGGTCACGCTTCCGGGTGTGTACGTCGGGGGGAGCTTTGTTTTTGTCGCCCGCGAG
>JAPYZB010003645.1:0-10124 GCA_030522745.1 Eupelmus kiefferi | reverse complement strand
AAATACTTGAGCTCCGTAATAAGGCACGCAACCCGCTTTCGAGATTTCAATTTCAGACGAACAATCATAAGCCACGAGTAAAAATTCAATAAGGAAACTTTTTTCTTCCTGCCCTCCGCGCTCCTCATCCTTTCCAATCATCGACTCTTTAAAGAGAGCAATATCGCGTTCAACTTTTGCCAGACATTTCACGTGCCTATACCCGGAAATCTGCCTCAGTTATGCACTTCTTGTATGTGAAAAATCGGTCTTTTATAGACTATAGCTATTCGCCTGCATGGTACGTCGCTCCCGGCGAAAGCAATTTTTTTTTCCCGAACGTCCAAACTCGTAATAACGTTCGAACGGCTCGCGTGTATAATGGAATTTGCTTCGGTTGTAGAAAAAAAGAGAAGCGTGTTTGGTTCGGCTAATTCATCGCCTGAATCAGCAAAAATTTACTAGCGGATCCTGAAAATCTCAATCGAATTACCACTTGCTGACTACATTGGCTATGATTAAATATAGAGAGGTGTTGCATGGAACAGCTTTTGCTTTTATTTTGGAGAGATTTATCCGTGTATTTCAATCTGTTTTTGCTTTCTTTTTCAAATATGATTTATATGCTAAAATTGAATTTCAAAAAATGTGTATGGTAAAGAAAACGAAGAAAAAATGTTTGAAACTTTATATTAAATAGAGTTATATACTGATCTTTATAAATGGTTTTAAATAAAAAATTTAACGTTTTACTCATTTTTATAAGAGAATAGAATTATAAGATAAACTGTCCTTTAACGTATTTTATTTTTCGTTAATTTTACGTTATATCATAATTTCTCTTTATTTTCTGATAAATCAAAAGAATAGAAAATCGCAGCCCCAGGCTGTAATGCTCACGGCGTTGGTGTGGAAAAAAACTAGATTTAGATAAGACAATTTATTAGGGTCTATCGCATAAAGGGGAAATCTGATATTTGGGATGACCATTTTTTGGGCCTCCAAACATCAAATTTAAACCTGTCGAGGTCGCTTATGCTTTGCTAGAAAGTTTTTACGTGAATGATATGTGAAACGATAAAAGGAGTTCCAGAAGTCTCCAAGGGCAAAAGAACAGTTGAAACTTTAAAAACATTCGAAATTTCTAAAACTTATTTCAACTTTACTTATTTATCAAGTACATCTTAGAAATCGCAATAATATACTATATTTATATTAGTAATCGTAATGATTTGAATGATTATATAAACTCTATAGATTAGATAAGAAATAGAATTGTAAGTAAATTCAATTTGAAATCTACTAAAGTGAAGTTTGCTAAAAGATGTAATAATAACTCTCTGCACGACTTGATTTCTAGAGCAGTAATTGTTACTTCTTATTCAGCATAAATAGCTGGCCTTGAAGTAAACATACTTAAAGCTCATTAAATACAAAGAAAGATCGTTAGTCGACCATCGTCAAACAACCACCCCACTAAGAAGGTCCAGCGAGCGAAAAGCTCGCTTCTCATTTTTCATCAAACTTATTTTCCTCAACATTTTTCTAGAAACTATTTCGCTCTCACATATAGTATTCACTCACGGTAAATGACGAATCTCACAAAAGCGAAAACTCCGACTGACCGTACCATGCGTTCAACGAACGAATCCCCACTCAAGCAGTCCCAAGCTCAGCATCGATGATAAACGCGAAATTCAATTTTGCCCTTGTCCTTTTTTCGAGCTCGACATTTGATTTTCCTTGCGCTCGCCGTCGTCTCTCGCGCTGCGCTCTTATCTGATATCGATCAATATAAAGCAGCAGTCCGCGCCTTTGTGCGAAAAAGGGAGTCCAGACTGGCGTTTATTTACGGGGAGCCAGGGCCTCGCAAGCTCAAAGGGGTTCTTTGCGTATACGTCTGCTTTCTTCGTCGCGCTCTTTTAAGGGCCTTTGATTAATGGGACGTGAGAGCGGAACGGCCTTCTTCGCTGTACACAATTCGCGTTTAATGATGTAATCCCTCGTGCATGCTTTGAGAGGGATGGAGTGGGTGTGTGTGCAGCTGGCGTTTTGTACGAGAGCGGATAGATATGGTCTGGCATTGAATATTCAAGCTCGAAGTAGGTTAGTGAATTGGATTATAAGGATGTTTTCGAGATATTCAGTGGGTTGCGATTGAATGTGTGATTCAATAAATCGGTTTTAAAGTGGTTCAACGGAATAAAGTTTGATGATTGAATTGTACGTAGGTAAGTCTTCAAATTCAAAACGTCCGATTTTTTTGGCTTCAAAAGATTTAAATTTATTAAAAATAAAGTAGTTCAAAATAATTTTTATTCTATTATTTATAAAATAAAAGAGAACGGGAGTTGTAGTTTACAAATTTAATGCAATAACAATCAAATATAGGACAACAGTTTTCCTCATTTATGAGTTTGCACTTATATACAAGGCACGATCAAAACAACCCTAATTAAATCAACTCTCCAAATTCATATTTCCATACTTCCCAACAAGCACAAAGCGATATTATTTCCAAATCCAAAAAGAAGCTAAAACTTGACCATCGCCGGCTATAAAATAGGTCATACGCCCCGAAAGCGGAACGGCAATCCGGACTAACGATACAGCTCTCTCTCTCTCTCTCTCTCTCTTTCTCTCAGCGCTCGAAAGTTTAGAAGCGCGCTTGTATCGGCATCGAGCGTTAGCGCAAAGCGCCAAACGACCCCGCAGGACTTTTTCCGTAAAGAGCGCTCAAACATCCGGGCGAAGGTCAAACTGCAGCGGCGGGAGTGGTGGCATCGCCTTGGGAATCAATACGTCAATCGACCCTCCGCAACGCAAGCGGACCTAAAGAGACGAGAGAGAACGATATTGGACGAAGCGAATGGAGATAGAAACGTCCGAGTAAGGTAGGGGCTCCGAGATGAAGATTGGCCGGAGGTCTGGCTATACTTTTGTTTAACCCCAATTTGGGTGATTATTGGCCAATCGACGGATTGCGTTGTAATTTTTGTTTTATCCACGGATGAAATTGAAAGTTTTAGAATATTGAATATTTAAAGTTTAAATATTATATAATTCTAAGAATATGATTCTTAAAAGCTGTTCTATGTTTAAGCGTTCAGGTATAAGATAAGAAAAAATAAGTTAAATCTAGGTAAATGAAAGAAATGAAAATAATATTTAAATCACAATAGACTTATTTGAAAAGATTAAAAAATGATTGTTTAAAAATGGGCTTATTCACTTAATACTGATGTATTATATCCACTAAATAGCCACTTTTTGTTAAATCTATGAATTTTTTACGAAAGAGGGCCCCTCAAGCCCGCCAAAACGTTGTAAGCTCGATTAAAAAAATATGAACTAGTTTAATAATTCAGTTTTTATGGGAAGCCATACAAATATAATATAATTTTTAAGAAAATAACTTTTAATTTAATAAATGACAAAAATCTAGTTCTTATATTATTTAATTAACTTTAGCCAGCTTTCAGTAAATTTTCACCGAGGTTCATGCTGTAACTTCTTCATTTAGCGCTCCTGACATGGCGGTACAGACGATCTCAGATTAATTAATTTTACAGGGTCGAAAACCCCCCGTACCGTAGACATCTTTTTTCAACAAAATTTTAAAATTATGGCTTTTCTTAAGACAGATTCATTAAAGCGGAAAATAAATTCGCTTTACGAAGTACTGTTGAGAGGATAATTTTATGCTTTATAAAAGAAGAGCAGGAAGGTAAGGGAGATAAAAGTTGGGCGCCGACAAAATGACCCTATCATCCCGGGCATCCAATAATGTCTCGTTGTCGGGATCGTATCTACTGCGAGTCATACTAAAGCGATGCTATAAATACGAATCAAGCTAAAAGCTTTGATTAGATGAAAATGAAAATACAAGCATCTCTAATATTAATAACCATTTCTAATTTAGACCCAGAAAATGATACCTACAATAACGTTGATATATAAGAAAATTAGTTTTTGTTAAAAAATAATTAACTTATGACATGATCAAATTCAAAACTAACGTTTAATTAATTTTTAATTTCATTAAAAGTTTCTATAAAAAAGTTCGTAATATATTTCATATAGTTATTATACAACAAATTAGCCATTACACAACAATTTCATATGTGTTACTTTTCACACAGAAAATATATAGTTTTTTGATACAGAATGCGTGATTCAACACTTCATATATTTTGTAAAATTCTTGAATGCAATGAACACCCTTTGTAAAAAAAACTGTTTGAAACACGTGCCAAATTGATTCTCGACATAGACAACTACCTCCCTCGCTTCGCTCCGGCTTTAATCTCATCCTCGTGCGAAAATCAACTTTTTCGCACAAATATTAAAACTACATTCGTACTTGAATCGAAAAATATTATTATTTTTTTTTCTTGAGATAATCATTCCAGTTATTTATGAATAATGTTTTATATAAGAATAAGAAAAAACAATTGTTTGATTAATTTTTTAAGAAATTTACAAATTCTTCTTTCAGTGCTATATTTGATCAAAATACAAAAGAGAATGATCATATCAAATTTCAACTACTTCTTAAGGTCAATAATTATTTAAAATTATTATACAAACGTGCGTATTAAATCTGTTCAAGTGCTTTATTTTTACATGTATTTGTATATTACCGGTGAAAATATGTCCCAGTTTTTCCATTTTTCGTGTGATTTCACCCATACCGCAAATTTCAAGAAAGGCAAGTGTATAAAAAAATTCTATATGTCACGTGCCCTTTGTATAAATATATTAGAAGCTTTCTCGCAAATTTCAAGTGAACTGAGATCGTAAATAATTTTTCATAATTTTAACTTCTGCAAAATTCATAGATCCCTTTTAAGAATCGACTTAAAATTTTATAACTTAAATGGATTAAAATTTCAGTATTATGATTATGTACTTTATTATGTACTTTAGAAGATATTTGCAAATCCATGTATGTTACTTTAAACGTTGAAGCTTACTGTTATATACATTTCAGTTTGCAAATCCTATTATATTAAATTTAAAAAATATATATAATAAGCTTAAATAAAATTTTAAATTTACATGTTACAGTTATATTTATTTACAGTTTGTAGCATCTTTTAAGAATATGACATAATGCATATTTATAAAATAAAAATATATACTAAAAGTTTAAAAAAATTCTATTTGTTTAAATAAATATAATTCTAAAAACCGCTAAGAAAAGATTTTTAAAATAATTCTATACATTAAATACAGGTCTCTATTCCGAAGGTATAGTAATCTTTACTACGGACCGTAAGAACAGCAAGTAAATGTACGAGGGTAGAGCCAAGAAAGTGAAAGGTAAGGGTTGCTCAATTTATTAGACAACGAGGAAAAGAAACAATCCCTGGGTAGAAAGAAGGCAGAGATCGAGCGAGCCCGATAGGAAGAAAAAGAGAAGCTACACATCTGATTCAGAGTTAGTACTATATATATATTAAACCTGGATTTTCTACTTTATCCCATGTACGCCGCTACTAGCTCTGGGCGAATTCAGTCGACAAGCTCATCGTCAAAGCTCAAACGTGGATGCAAATCCGCGATATTCGGCATCTTTTTTTATCTACCGCTTTGCCATCGAGAAGCGATATCTATCAGGTTTTACTTGTAGCTAGCGATTCCATTGGGCATTGCGTATATGTTCAGATTTTATTGGAAAGTATTTACTACAGTTTTTACACGTATCACGTTTCATTCAAAGTTTTTAAATGTGCTTTTCTCTTACTTTAAAAGTAGATTAGAGCTATTTTCAGAGTTCAAAAAGTTTTATTTCCGAAGAAGATTGATTGGAATTGTCATTAGAGTTTAATTAATAAAGATATAATTTGGTTTACTTCTTATTGTTAAAGAATGAAAATGGGTTAAATCTAAAATACATATTTATAAAATTTAAATAAGAATAATTAAAAAACTTTAAATTTTGCGCATTTTGATTAGGACTTTTTAAAAATTAATAAATTTATCTTCGAAGAATCAAATTTCAAATGAAAGCTCTTATTATAAGTCGAAAACTTATAATTAGAATTTGTCATAAAATCAATCCAAATTGATTTTACTATATAATTCAAAGCGTATTCAATTTAGCAAACTCCCACCAACTCAAAACTAAAAAACTCCATCATACTAAAATCAACGCCAAAATTTTCAATTTTACCCTCACTTTTACTTCGCTGAATATTCTTACATATCGAATACTAAATCCACTCCCAAACACAAAAAAGTTGTACCGAAAGATTCCCTCCATAAAAACTTTCCGCGGCTCACACAAAACAGGGATATAACCCCCCGAGCTGCAGCTCCTCATCCGAACTACCTACACTCTACCTGCTTCCTACCGTAAAACCGAAACCCGCAGTCGAAAACGTCGACACAGCCAGCGCAGTAAAAAACCTCCACGCCACTAAAAAAGTCTACTCCCAAAACTGCAGCGGTCAGTCGATCCCCTTTAAAGACACACCTACAACTCGGCTGTCTAATTCGGCTTACACCTCGTTCATTCGTAACGCGAATATTCCTAGAGGTGTCGGCTCGAATTGAAAATCCGACGCCGTGCATAATACACAGCCGGCGGACGAGAAAATTGCCAGTTTGAAAAACAGCCGGGCGCGTTCTTTTCTCCGGGCCCCAGATTTTTCGGGCTGTCACGTCGGCTAACAGACGTGTACACAGGCACGGAGATATCGCCGGCTGCTATGCTCCGAGCTCTCTTGTGATGCTTCTTTTTAGCTGGCTGCGCTCTCGGTTTTCCCGGACGCGCGTCACCGCATCTCCAGGCGCCAAATAGCGGCCCTGCCAAGCGCCGGATGGTGTCGGGCTCCGAGTTCCGGCCGAGGCTTGCATTTTTTCGGGAGGGGAGAGGGGGAAGGGTTCTTTTGATTTAGGTGGTCTTTTTTGGTTTGTCTTGCCAGGGGGGTGAGAGGTTTTTCTTTCTTGGAGATTAATGTTGGGACGAGGAATTTTTTTTGGGAGATGTGGTTATTTAGATTTGATTTTTGGGCTTGTGAGATTTGGGTTTAATGATTTTACGTAATTTTTCGTTCGGTCATTGAGATCTTATAATTTATTAGTTGCTTGGCGAATAAAAGTTTTGGAAGAATATAAAATGAATTCAAATTATTTCATCGTTACTTGTTATTGAATTTTTTACGATAAAAAAATAAAATGATAAATAGAAGCCGGCATCTGCTTTGGTAGCAATTTATTTTGCTGCGAGAAAACACGTTTCAATATTACATTTTATAAAAAGAAAATAAAATGAGGAAGTCATAAGAAAACAATTTTTCGCCTCTGATGCTATCCGCAGAGGAAAGACATTTATAGATCGTATTTTCCAATGTATAAAAATCATAATTATTCTTTTTACTACTACACATTGCGCAACACTCGGACCGTTGCGTGCCTCGTTAAAAAAATTTTTTTCTCTTCACTTTCCTACGATATAAATTATTTTTCAAAAAGAACGAATTATACTTAAAGGTTTAATACACATATACGTATAAGTTTAATAAAAGCGAGAAAGAAGGAAAAGAAGCCGTAAAAAGGAGGGTATAGCCGAAGAAGAAGCGGTAAAGGCGCGTAAGTTATGGAAATGACGCCATCCCCGCATTGACACTGGCTGGAGGGCATTTTTCCTTGGCATTTTACTTTTTCACGTTACGCGCGTCAAGCTCCAAAGCCGGCGGCACGCTCCCGTCGTTTTAGTTTTCTGACAACTTTTAAAGCACCTGCGAATGCCGGAACGTGTCGAGCACTTGCTGTCGAAGAGATCGATTCCGCTTTTTTTAATATTCGTTCTTTGATTTTTTTTTCGCCTTTTCCTTCTGAGCTTCTATGAAAATTGAAAATTTTATTGGAATAATGATTAACAGTTTAGATGGGATTTCTTGTGAAATAAAAAAATTTATTTTATGATAAAGGGTCGGGAAGAAATAACTTTAAAATACTGAACTGTAAGGTTCTAATTAGAGCTGCCTGTTTATCTTCTTCTGTAAAGTATTATATCACAAGAACTTTTTCGAAAATGTCAGTTTTTTCGATTTATTTAAAGTTGAATTATTCGACTGACTTTGCATAATCATTAGAATTTCTACTTAGCATAGTGAATAATATTATATTATATTCTAAATCAGTTTTAATTAACATTTTCAAGGTACAGTATATTCACAAAAATAATTACACAGTTATATAAAAAAAATACAAAACTAATTTATTAAAAATTAATTTTCAAAACAGCCATGCACGATTGCGCTTCAAAGCCACAATATTAAAAACAAACTAAAAGCCATCAATAAAGAACCTTATACATACCGCAAAAATATCTACAAACAACTCATTAAACCCCTGCCACGCAAAAACATGATTTCATACAAACCCCAAAGGCAAAAAAGCCCAAGCACGCAAGCTCAATCGGCCAGGACACGAGTCGCACAATAGAGTCTCCAGCTCTCTATATAATACCTATACGAAGCTATCCCATGCGCGACTTCCGGTCCGGCAAACGCGCGCTAGGCATATTAATTGCCGTTTCCATAGTAGCATGCTCCGGCCAGGATTTTATTACTATTCGCCGACACGTTGTCCGCGTCGTTATCGTCCCGCGGCTGTGTGCAAGCTTTTATGCTCGCCTCTGGTACATAGCTAGCCGGTGCAATTATTCGTACGGATTTCAAATGTTAGTGCTCGTTTTGTGTAATATAATTTTAGTCTTCCTCGTTTTCTCACCTCTTCCGTAAAGGCTTTTTTGCTGGGTGCTTCGCGTTTGGACAGTGCGAGCTTGGCCGATTTTTTGTTTCTCTGATTTCGATGGAGTGAATTTTTTTGTTTGTTTACTCGAGGCGTGTATATTTTGCAGGGCGAAATGAGATTGCGGGAGAAAAGAGGATGTTGATTGATTACGAGCTTTTAATTTCGGCTGCGACAAACATGCAAAAACGCGTAAATAGATTGTAGTACACAGGAGGATGCAGAGAATTGAAAATGCATGCACACGTATAGTATAGAAAGGGCGTGCACTGTGGGTATATGCGGCGATACGAATTTTTCGACGTGTTTCAGCGAGCTTTTCAATTCGGCTAGAAAGGATTCATTAATTCTGTAGATGTTTCGCGATCATTATGCATTAAAATAAACTATGAATTTAATGGAAAAATCGTAATTTTAAATAAAAGCTGTTTTTGCATTTTTTAATCGTAAGCTAAATATCAAGGTAAAGGGAAAATTTTTTTAAGAATTCAGTCTTTTGCAAATTTTAGTAAATTTGGTATACTTTACTTTAACAAGCATTGATTTGCAAATATATAGATATGTAACTTACTGTGCAAAGTATTATTTATAATTACAGTATTTTTGAAATAGCATTAAATGTTTTTACAAAAACTCCACATATTTATTTAATAAAATACATTATATTTAATAAAATACAAACAATATTAACTTTCACTCAATGTTTGATCTCCTTACCTTTGGGAAAAGTTGCGAAAAAACACAGTTAAGGGAGATGGTGGGAACCTGGGTCACCTAACAGAAATTGTAAAAATTTTATTGATTTATTTGCATTAAAAATAATTAGAGGTAATAATATTAATTGAATATTAAACACAGTAAATTTTGCCATTTTATGTAAATTTAATAAACTTGTTATTTATAAAATTCATTTATTTAAAATATTTTGACCAATTTATCAAAACTTCAATAAAAGGCTTGTTAAAAAATTTTGTAAATTTTTCAAAAATGTTCAATTTATTTGTATCAAATATTTTTTCCACTTAATTAAATAATCATCAATTACAGACTAAATATTAGGAAACATTTCCTCTATAAACGTAAAAACCAATCAATATATTATTATCAGAAATATTACAACTGAAAGGTGGGCGTATAACAAGATAAAGTATCGCACATTACTTTTTCCTATATACCATTTCCGTAATAGTCCTTACAAAATCGTGCAATGGACGCTTAAAAAAAAAGGGAAGACCCACCCAACATAAATCAAACATTTCCAGGTCCTTCACCTCTCAGGCCCATAAAACCCGACGCACGCGCTCCGTTAATTTAACAGATCATTTCCCGACGTCCATCCTCTCCACCTAGCCCCATCGCGCACACAACTCATACATCTC
>JAPYZB010003644.1:0-10124 GCA_030522745.1 Eupelmus kiefferi | reverse complement strand
CCGAGTGTACATACTTTTGTCGGAGTGTCACTAATGTCGTCGACGAGCTGAGGAGAGGAGATGAAGAAATTGAAATTCCGAGACAGGCCTCTTTGAGCCTTTCGTTGACGCTGACGATTTATTTTCTCGCAGCTGCAGCGCGAGCTTTGCCGAGCTCTCTTGCGCGCTAACGAACTTAATAATTCATTTGTTAGCCGATTACTCGATAATAATTGACCGTCGAGTCAGCCGCTTTTCTTGCTGTCGAGTGCTTTGTTTCCTTGTTTCCTTTCTTTTGCTTGTATCGCTTTTTAAGCTTGACGTGGGTTGCTTGATTTTCTGAAGCTTGCATTCTTCAATAGGTGATGCGTCATTAAGGAGTAATGGCTTTTTCTTGTTTCCTTTTGTTAGCTTCTACTTTTTACAAGTAATCAATAATTTTTTCTTTTTTTTTTTGTCACTTTTGCTTTCTTTCAAAGTGACAATGAAATTAATAATGTACTGTGAATTATTCACAAAAATGCTAGAACTTGGTATGTGCACCATCAGTAAATTATAAGTTGAGTTATTTTATTCACTCTAAGTATAAGAAAATAAAAAAGTTCCAATAAAGTTAGGCTTTTAGTAAAAAAGAATATTTGACATGCTAATCAAATTTTTTTATGTTTGTTATCTCATGACATCCGTGTTAATTAATGGATACGAGGTAAAACAATGTTTCTCGGGATTCGGTACAGTGTTGCTTCGACAAAGCATGTAGTGCATTAAGTTAAGTGGCTTAGATATTCATCTCTATTTTAATTATAATCAAGTGTTGATCATAATGCTAAGAAATTAAATTTGAATTACAACTAGAGACATGAAAATATTTTCCCTCGTGTAAGTATAAAATAAAATAAAATATAAAATTTAGATTCTTTAACAACTTAGATTCAATGTCAATAAATTAAATATATTATAGAATATTTCTATACTATTTTTATCTATAATAACTATAATTTTTAAATTAATTTCATCTTTAAAAGATTAAAATTAATGTGCAAGATTCATCTTGCTATTCATTTCTTTTTATACTTTAATAAATTCTTAATAAACTATGTTCAAATTCGGTTTTTTCCCTTACATTATTTAAATGGCCTTTGCAGCATCCCTTGTTCACGGCGTTTCATTACTCTAGCCTATCGTATATAGGATTTCGTGTAATCTGCTTTTCACGGTCTTAGTCAAGAAGGACATTATACTATGATTAATTTTGGTTAATACTTGCACAAACAATTATTTATTGTATTATGTTTGTGTATATTTTATATAAAAAATATCGGTAATATTGTAAGAATTTTTAAATTTTAATCTATCGTTGTGTTTTTATTATAAATAAAATATTGTAATAGATTTTATTTTATCAGTAAATTAGCTGAAATTTAATAAATTTCACATGAACCTAAATTTCTATTATTATCATATGAAATTAAATTTTTATATGTACCGCTGTAAAAATACATTACTTTTGTATCTATAAAATAGTAGTGAATTTTCACCTCGTTAAAACTACTTTGTTACTTCTGGGCGATTGTCTATATAGTTAGGAAAAGCTTCTGACAAACTTTGTCTCTACTAAGTTCATTATTACTTTACAGAAAAATCGTTCTTAGTGTGACTTCTTCTTTAATAATTTTGCGCCTTGATTATTCGTTTACAAAGTTGAACTCAAAACTTAAAATTTTGATTATAAAATCTTTAGCAAGGTTATTAATTTATTAATATGCATCCGTAAAATGTCATTACCGTCGATTGAAATTTCCAAATTCAAACCTAATATTAATATTGAGTTTATTTTTAATTTATGTTTAAATTTTATAAAATATTGATCAGAAACTTTCAAATAAGTAAATTACTATTTCAAAGCAGTGTATCTCACTTCAAAGCATTCTTTGAACTCATACTTAAATGTACATAAAGCTTTGAAACAAAAAGCATATTTAAGTACTACTCGCATAACAGACAAAAGTAGAACATTGTCAATATTTTAACTTCAAAGCGATTTATTTCAATTTACTATGTTTAAGACTTTGAAGTATTTTTTGCTTGTGAATTATTGTTAACCCAAAGTTTTTAATCTTTATTTATTTTACATATAAAAATAGAAATTCTAATTATTTCTTTAGATATGTTGTTCACATTTTACATAGATAATCAAGTAATATCTGATTACCGACGTATTGCAAGGAAACTTGATATAACTAAGGAATATGATATATGTAAGGAATTGTTTGTATCTCCTTTGATCTTAGCTAGCATACTCCATCAATATCAGGTACTGAGAACGGATGTGCATAAGCTAATTATTAGGTTAATAGCGTAAAGACAGATATCAATACTTATGAAGCCAGTATACGGTAAAATTGTCATCTTATACAAATATGTATTTCCAACATAACGTATTTGCATGCCAATGGCTTTTATAAAATTTATAACGATAAGTAATAAATATATTTTTATTATTTTTCTTTTTCATCGGGCTAATGACAAAAAAAAGTACAGACATACTATCTTGTTATGATAATAAAATATTAAATATTAAATTAATAGAAAACAAAATTTAATTGAGAAAATTGTTTTTAAAGGTCATATTGAAATTTATTAATGGAATGGTTAATAATGAAATCAGTACAATAAACAAACAATGTGAAACTGGCCAAGCATGGATATCATTACTTAACTAATTTATATAATAATCACGTAATTAGTCATGTAGTAATATGTAAGGTCGCATCACCAATAATGTGATGGAATTACGAAACGAATTTGACATGATTTTTTTTTGCAGGTAGATCAAATTCTACACTAAAAAAATTGAATTTCAAAAAAGAATTTCAAAATTTTTTTATAAACATGTAAATAATAATGAGCCAATAAATTAAACTCTTTTTTATTACTGAAAGTGCAACTCATGAAATTCATTTTAGTTGCTTTTAACTACAACTCTTGTAAAACTTAAATACCGATTGGCTTTCTCTTAAAATTTTAAAACAGTGATTATCTCAAGAACCGATCTTAAACACTTATTCAATTCAATTGTTTGCTTCTATATAAATAATGGAAGGTAGGAAATGTAGCAAAGATAAGAGTTTTCAGATAAAAATATTATTATTCCTATCTTGATTAGCTTTATAGCTTTATAAAGTTATACTTGTTAACATTTTTAAATAAGAATTTTTTAAAAAAAAATTGTTATTATCTATACCTAGAATACTCTTGTATTTGTATTCTTAAAAAAAAATTAATTTCAAAATTATTAATTTAGAGATTATAAAATTAGTGCATTAATATAATGATAAGTACTTTAAAATATACATTTTAAAAGACATGCAAATTCATGCGCAATATAAAAAATTGTTTCAATACTTACAAATACATTCTTTCATTACGTAATAAAACAATATTTTCCTTTACCCGCAAATTACGTTATTTAAAAAGATATTTCCAGTTAACCACGCAAAAGCTTTAACTACTCCATATCAATAATATATAAATTTTCCGCTGGCCTACACTTTATTTACAGACATCCAGCATATCCCACAGCAAAGCTCTTTCCTCTCTCGCTAAAACGCATTTCATTCCCACTCGTCGAATAAATCTCCATCGCATCAGCGCGATACCCACATACACACCCGCCCACCACCGCACACGCGCCCACATACATACACTTCCCGAGTGTTGTGTGTACGTCGATCTCCAGCAGCCCGACGACGAAAATTCCGAGTCGCCGAGGCGACTGTGTACCGGCGCTATCGCGCCACCCGATCCCCACCCCCTTAAAGAAAAAAAAAGAGACGAGAAAGAGAGAAACGTATCTCTTCGGCAGTGAACTCAAGAAATCCTTCAATCTCGTATTCTAAAAATAGGTGCAGCCGCGCACAAGCACACAAACGCGCACTCATACACAGTCGGCAGAATCAGTTTGCCAAGATTCAAAAGGGAGGAAAAAGCGCGCTCCAAAGTGTCGTCGTCCGTGTGAGAGAGAACAAAATAAAGCAGCACGAGACTCGCGGTCTTGGGCTGAAGATAAAAAGTTGTATAGACAGAGAGGTGTGTGTGTGTGTGTATGTGTGGAGGGACCAACCTTTTTTTCGGCAAGGCCAGATCGACGAGCCGCTTGCTGGGCTCGCGCTCGGCGCTCAGGCTGTCACGATGTATTCGCAGCGACATTCTGCAAAGGCGCGCAAAAAAGAATACAGTGGCGGTGAAATAAAAAAAGGAGCGAAAGGAGGTTGAAAAGCAAGGCGGGGGGCGGAGGAAAAAAGAAAGGAAAAACACAGAGGCGCCCAGAAAGGGAGAGGATAAGAAGGGAGAAAGCAATTTTCGCAAACTCCATCGAGCTGCCGCCGGCGGCAAGGCCGCGCGCGGCTCTATATACGTATGGAGGGTTCCGCGTCAAGTGGTCCAGTTTAAAAGCAAGAGAGGAATCCCACCTCGGCGACGCTCGCTCTGTAAACATACATAGTGTTTCAGGCGAAAGTGCCGAGTTGAATTTTTCTTGGTGATCGGGATTATTGATACGCGGCGGCGTTCCGGGGAAAATGGAACGTTTATTTTTTACTTCGATAGCTTCGCGAGCTTCTATCTTATTTTTTTGTTGCAAAAGGTATCATTACTGAATTAATTTTTTCTGAGAATTTATGAATATAGAGTTCCTTAAAACTTTCAATATCAATCCAAGATTCTTTCCCTCTAGTAAAATAAATACACCGATATCAAAATATAATGTCCAAAAAACTAAAAGCCCAAAAGATAAAAAATTTACTCAATACAACATAGGCCTACACCGACCTTCTTTTCATCATCCCAACCTTTTTCCCCGACCAATATCCCAAGCTTCTCCCACACCCAAAAAAAAATCCCTAAATTTATTCATCACCCTAACCGGACCATTTAACCCGAGAACCTCCACGTATACTCAGGCAGCTCGGCTACACATCTAAAATGCATATATAAACACTTATACAATCTAAGACGACGCTGAGAGATACTCACTCATAGCTCTTCGGATCGTACTTCCTCTGGACGTACTTCGGCTTGGCCATCATCTTGATTCGCTTGGTGGCTCGGGCCCTGAGCGCGGCGCGCGGCACCGAGAACGGCCGTGGCTGGGAAATGAATTTCAAACAGCTTAAGGCTTGCCATACCCCCGTCCCGGAGCCGAGTATACCAACGAGAACCTCGTCGTCGGCGTCTCGGGACGAATTAAGCTTACCCCCGGAATATAATCGCATCTCTCCCTCTAGGTGAGCGGCAGTGTGCATATAGAGCTGGTCTCTGCGAAACCGAACCTGAATACCTCTTGGGATATGGAGTGTATATAGACGTGTGTGTGTGTGTGTGTGTACGTATATATTTAGAGCGTCTATCTTTTTGCTTTCTGTACTAGACTTTTCGGGTGTAATTCATTTTTTATCTTACTGGCTTTTCTTAGCCGTGAGAAGCTGGAAGCTTCGGAATCTCGACTGCGATTGCAGATTTCGGCTGGGTGCAGTGCGGCGTTGTTAGTTGGCGGAAAAAGCGCAGCGTGGCGTTGACTTGGGTTTTGAACGCTCGGTTGGATGCCTAATGGCTGGTTCAACGCTGGTAATCCCTCAACATTTTGGACTATGCGATTGTCCCCCCTCCGCCCCCCCTTTGACGTCTGATTTATCGTGGTTTTTAATTCTACGCTTTTTTGGCCAGTGAAATGTAAGCAGATAAATAAAGGGATTAAAAGATTTACGTTGAAAATATACAAGTACAATGGGAGTGAGTAAAATCTTGAAACAACAGTTTTTTAGACGGTTAATGTACCAGACTTCCTGTCTTTTTAGCCGATAAATTCTGTTGTTAAAGTTCGCCGTTTGTAATAGCCTTTTGTGTTCTTACAGCAGGGTTAATGAAAATTTCAAATTAACTACCATCCGCTAAAGTACATAAACAAATTAAGTTTATCATAATTATTTTCTCGAGTGTATGATTATAGAACTCACTTTAATAATTTTCATAACTAAATAGTCCTGGCTAAATGAAAACCTAATATAAAGCGTAATTTGAAACTCGCTTATAAGGTAAGACTGTGTTGCGAGGTGAGTATTCTTGATATTAAACGAGCTTTGTCTGACTAAACACGTATCAACCTACTTAAATGTTATAAGATACTCAAAGTTCTAAGCATTAACCTATTTATCCTTTTCAATAAACAAACTATTTGAGAAATTCACGTAAAATTTTGTTAGGTCCTAAAAAACCATAATTCACTTTAATTAACCATAACCATAATTAATAACACGACAGCCTAATGCGGTGCTCATTAAGCTCTATTTAATTTTCTATTCGACTACTTAAGCGCCAACAATTCAACACACTCATAAAATCTTTTTCTAAATTCCACATCAAGAGTCGTTCGCCTATCTAATTCACAGCCAATGTTCCCCGAAACTCGCGCACCCAACAGCCCTGAATTAGCAGCCCCGTTAAAAAGCTAAACGCTCCCTCTTAACCCTATCTCTACACCCTCCCCCCCCTATCCCGCGCACATCCCGCCCGCCGAACAAACTTGCCGGCATTTCCGAAATCTGCATATTACGTGCCATTGGCGAAAATTTAATCGCAGTTGCTCCAACTTCGAGATTAATAAAAGCGAATCAGAGAGCCGAGTTCCTAGATTGCGCGTTTGATTTTTCGCCGCCCCGGCGGCCCCGTTATCTCGCCATAATAAGGAAGCGTTCGCGCTATCGCCCAGCGGAAATGTGCCCCTCTCTACGCTCGTTTTCTCAGGCACGCAGACGGGGGGAAGTGTTTAACGGCCGGGCGATTGCCCAGGGCAAACAGTCGGCGCGAGAAAGCTAAGTAGCTGACGACGGCGCGATGACAAACGCGCCGCGAGCCGCGACGAGCTGAGATGTTTATTTGTCGGCTTGAAGGTGGGGGTGGTTGAAACTTGGATCAAAATTGAGAGGACTCTCGATTGCGCTAATGAAATTCCGTAGCAGCGAGGGATTGGATGGGAATTGTGGGGATTGGCTGGGGGGTGGGGTTGGAGGAGCTTTTGTATGGTTTCGCGATGGGAGTTGGTCTCTTTGGATAGTGGGAAATGAAAGTTATTGTGGGAAGGTAGGTATTGATAGGGATTTTGTAGAAGTTTGATTATGGTTAATTGGAAAATAGTCTAATGCATATTGAAAGAAGGAGGGGTGAAAAAGTTTTACAGCGTTAGCTTTAATTGCGTTAGATTATACTATTTGATTATAGAAAGTAATTTGCCAACTTTTAGAGTTTTTGTTCAAACGCAATTTGAAATTCAAATTTAGCTAAAATGTTCTGAATTAGAAACTAAAATCAATTATAATTGCTGCTCTAGCGTTACTGATTAATCCATTTGATGTTTTAGTAATGTAAAGAAAATAATTAATGCATTTTATAGTTTTTAATAGAAGTTAAATTATTATTAAAAAATTAAACTGAAGCAGAGCATTATTACTCTAGATAAAATTAAAAATTTAATTATAAAAGTTTTATTCTTCTTAAAATTTAATTAATCAAACGTTTAATAACGCTCAAAATGGAAAGCTAACATAATACACACATTACCGAAATTTCAATTAATTTTATCTAATTAATTTGATCAATTGAAAACATCATAATTTACGGCTCAACCCGATCATCCAATCCTTTAACGGCCGACTAGGCCATCGCATAATTCAATATACTTTGGCAAAGTTACTTAACAAGAACTCACACCTTAAATTACAAAAAATAAACCCAGCCAGCCGACTGCTCGGAGCTTCCGAAAGAAAATTTTAATATTCATCATCTAAAAGATTTTGCATGTAACCGGGAGGTCAGTGCGCCGCGCATATACGAGTACTGGCTTTTATGCAAAGGCGCACTTCCTCCTCGCTTTTTTTTCCCACTCTTTCTCTTTCTCTTTCACACTCCGGTGCGGTGGAGAGGCAGAAAGAGAGCGAATTGGCTCGCCTTGTTTTTGCCCAGTTGAAAAAGCGGCGCGTTCGCGAAAAATAACGACTGGAATCGAGAAGAGATCATTTGATTGCCTGCCACGATCCCCGTGAAACATGGCCTCCATAATCTCAAATTAATATCTCGGGCTTTCGCCTCGGCGCTGTATTAGTTTTCTTTAAGTCATGAATAACGAATGAAAAATACAAACCGCACATTCGTTGCATATACAGTCGGGGCTGACTTTTTATCCGAGCAGCGCGAGCGCGTATATGTATATTTGTAATAAATTGTTATTTATTGTCTCCGCTGCTTTAAGTTGCTGCTCTTGGATTTATCGCTCGCGTCGTAGGCTGAGAACGGGCGAAATATATACTTTTCCAGTCCGGCGAAAAGCTTTTCGTAATCCAGGCGGAGTCTATCTGATTTAAATTTGCTTGATTTACGCGGCGCGCGCGGGGCTTGGAGAGTTGAAAATTATGTGTATTTTATAATTACGTTGGAGATTAATGGTATTAGCGAGTAACAAGATTGAGTGTTAAATAATTTGTAGAGGCTTTGACAGATTCATTATAAAGCTATTTTGTATATAGACGCTGAATTATTTTGCGAGCTGAGTTTAAAGCGCGCGCGTTAAGTATCGATTACATGTAGCTCGTGTAATACAGTTTTAATAAACTTTTGCTTGTTTAACAAATTTTATTAACTGTAAGGGAACAATTAAATATTTTTAATATCCTTTAATTAATTTCATGCATATTTAAATTAACGATAAAAGTGCTGCTCCAATATTTGGACATAAAATGGATATACTCTAATTTTTAATAATTCCGATATTGCCTGCAAATAAATATATTATTAATTGATATTTAATCAACGGCGCGCAAAAGCATCCGCCAAGGTGAAATTAATTAATTATTCAAACAATCGAAAAACTTCCATCATAATTACTGACGCAAGCACGTCGGACAGATTTCACGAGCGCCCATTTTCGAGCCACGAAAACCAGCGAGGATACACTCTAATTTTTTTTTCCTTTTCGAAAATCCACCAGCGTCGAACATAAACCTAAGTAAATTCCCTCGTCAATTTGCAAATGCACGCAATCAAGCCACGTGCGCCGGCCAACGAGGCACGTACGCGAACCTGCTTCTCTCTCTCTCAGTCAACTATATAAAAATCCACCTACCGCCAGAGATTCGTTTCCGGTGCGCTGGAAGCATCGAATGGAGAAAGAGCGTGGAAAGCAGACGCGGCAAGATTTGAGGATGGGGAAATGTCGGGTGCTTGGTAATTTGCATGCAAATGATGATGACGATGATGATGAAGCGGTTCTGGCGCGACGTCTTTGATTTGGCTGGCTGGCTTTTTGAATGGGCTTTTGGTTTTTGGTAAATAGAAAGTGGTGCGTTTGAAGTTATTGGGGATGATGCGTTTTTAAGTAAAAATGAATGCAGAATGAAATAGAATCGAAGTTGTTTTAGATTTTAGTCTTTAAAATGACTATGAAGAGAGTTGAGATTGTGCGATAGAGATTTTGCCGTTGAAATATTTATGTAACGATTTTCTGAAAGAAACTCATTTTGTGATTTCGTATTCTTATTGTTTTAAAATATGACTACAGCAAAGTTTTTTGCAGAGGTATGACAAGTTTTAAGGCCTATTATCATAAGCGATTTTTAAAGATTGTGCCGGGTGTGCTTTAGTATTTTTTTAAAATATCTCTGTCAATAGTCTCGTTTTATTATTCATTTATAGTTATCTATATACGTCATTTGAATATTGCATTTAATAAAATCATATTTCTATATTTACAATAAAATAGATTTATCGAAAGCTACACCTATATTTCTCTTTGTTTTCTGGCTTCTCTGACATTTATTTCACGTTACGGGGAAACATACCCAGAGTAAACATTCTAGTGTTCATATCTCCGAGTTGTAGTGCTCAAAGCAAAGAATCCAGAGGATTTTGATGCTTAAGAAAACGGAAAATATAGACTTATTTTTTGTTACTCATAAATGTAATAATAGACAGTAATAAATCAAATATTCTTTTAGGATAAAATTATAAAATTAAGGAATTTTTTTAGTTGAAAACAGAAAAGTAACTTTATTTTCATCAACACTGGTATTTTTATACTGATAATTTAAAAGATTATT
>JAPYZB010003643.1:0-10658 GCA_030522745.1 Eupelmus kiefferi | reverse complement strand
GGCTCTCGCGCGACTCTCCGTGTGTGTATGCGCGGATATCGAATTAACGCTAAAATTGATCGCTGATTTATAACGCTGAGGCTAATGCCTTTAGACGCTCATTGTTAAGTGAGGCTTTAAGTTGCGTGGGCTGCCGTTCTGCTGTTATGGTTTAGGGTGTGAAGTTGATTAGATGACCGGTTTGCCATTTTTATTTTCGGTGCGGGGCTTGATTTTTTTTATTAAGTGAGAATAGTGGCTGCGAGGCTGACGGCTTTGCTGGTGTGAATGTGTAGTTGTTTGAATTGAGTGTGAGAGAATATGAATCATAAATTTAACATAAATAAATAATGAGGTATCGGATTTATGTCGATGACTAATTTTTGTTTTATGTTGATATATTCGTCTGTTTATTCTGCAACATTATTTAAGTAAACCGTATATTCATAGAACGAAATATCATTGAATTCATTTTTCATTTAATACTTTATCTCTTCTAATTTTTCAAAAACTTTCAATCGTAAAATCCGTTCGAAGCCGACCTAACACTCGAGTTTCAGTGGTACGCGAGGAAAGCAACCTAGGCTCTCGAAAACAAAGGCAGGAAAAATAGATCGAGAAAAAATGGAACGAAGTAGACTATCGCTAAAGTGCATCTGGAGCTCTGCAATCTGCATGGAATTGTTTCGCGGTGCGCGCAGGGACGACGCCGCGGCAATTGCAAAAGCTGCAAGATCGCACTTTTACAGCTCTCCAGCGTATGTGTGGCGTCTCTCGCGAGGCAGCGCGCTCGTTTTCATTTGGTTCTCGCGCATGAGAGCAATTTCATCTTGGTGCGCTGGTGCGCTGGGAAGGCTTCGATCGCTGCTTGATAAAAGCTGGAAAAATAAAACGAGATGGAAGGTTTTTCTTTGGGTTGCTTGTTTAATATTATTTGTAATTATTAAAACTAAGATTATTTGTATTTTAAGATTGTGAATTATTTGACGGAGAAATTTAAATATCAGAAGTTTTTAAAAATATTTAGGAAATTTTAAATAAAGATCTTTTTTAGCGCTAGTAGATGTTGAATTTTTAAAAGAGACTTGAATCGTTTTATGCTTCATTCAGTACTTCAGAATATCTTCCGAGCTATTTTCGAAAACTCCAGGAGGTCTTTTAGAATCACTCTTTAATCTACCATCTCGGAATTTTCAACAGCTTCCAACTGGTATATTTCCAAACTAATGATCCTTTTTTCTTAAATGAAATAACTTTCATGTCTACCGCGCAATCCGAACAAACTCTTTCGTATCGTTAAACGAACGAACTCGTTAGCCGAGCGTGAAATGTAATTCCCTTCCCGTTTAAAAGCGTCTATCACGTTATATCGTGCGTACGCGTCTATATGTATATAAGCGGTTCGCCGATGCGCGCGTGTTTATATAGATGGGAAAGTGTGAGCAGGTGCGTAAATATTTGCGGGGGTTTGCATTATGTTTTTATGATTCGTTTAGTGGCCCGCATATTAATCTGCGCTCGGCGTGTGTATACGTATTGAGTTGGATGGCTGGTGATAATAATTTGCACGAGCTTGGTTTTGCGAAGAGACCAGTTTGCATACGTTTATTCATAAATTATTGGAGGGTATAGTAATTAAATTTTCAAACTTGTATTACGAAAAGTAAAGTCGGTGTTTTTGGATTCGATTAAATTACAATTCAATTATTTTATCAAAATAGTAATTTCTACGTTGCTAAAAATATTTCAAGAGAAAGAGCAACGTTGAATTACGTTTAGCCACTTTTCCAAAAATAAATCCACCCGGCAAAAAAAATGAGCACTAAAATAACAGCAATAAACGCAAATCTGAAGGTATATTTGCTCTCCTTAAAAGCTCGGCCAACAATGCTATCTGATTAGAAATGCAAAATTCCCGAGCCTGCTTAATCTCCTTATCAGGCATGCGAAACACTTTCACGCTGATGTTTGCCGACGGGGCGGCCGAATCACGCACATAGTTGCTGCGCGCGCGGCAATCACGCGAAACGAGCGAAAACGCGTGTGTGAATCCGTGCGAAAAAAAAGAGCAGAGAGACAGAGGCTATTACGTGTAATTTTTCATGGAGCCCGCGCTAAACGTATATAACCGATAACGGAAACGAAAATAAAAAAATATAGAGAGCTCGGCAGCGCGCGGAAAAAAATATTTGCTCGGCATTTTTCATTTAACCGTGAATGTATATAACTATACAGCGGCTGAAGCAAGGGTGTGGAGGGAAAATATTATACGTACGAAATACTTGGATGAATGTACACGCGCGGTTTGAGCCTTTTTCGTCGTCATATGCCTGGCTGCGGCCAACCGGATATACCGGGATGTGTAACGAAGATAAATAAATAAATCTGGGTGTAGGATGGTATAACGCGAATTTCAGCGCGTCTGGCTTGTATATTTTTTATTACTTTTCTTTCGGGAGTGGTGTACTTGCGTTACACATTAATAATTATGTAAAGCAGTTATTTTGGAATTTGTATAATTAAAAATCTATTAAATACTTTTTCCACGTTTATCACAATAAAATGAGCTTGTAATTACTAAATTTAATAAAAGTCATTAAGCAAGAAATAACCATAATAACCTCATTAAATTCGTGGTAATTACATATTTTGCAATGCTCAACTTTGCGCAAATCTCAGTAATTATTCAGCCGTTATGTAATTATTTACTCCTAATTAAATATGCCGTTTCTTCCTTTCCCTTTGAATATTCATTTATATAATTACCCGATTCGATAAATCATTCGCGGTAGCTCGATTATACATCAGCAAAGCTGAATACCAGTAATTGATAAAACACGCTCGTATTTGTTCTACATCACAGCCGCTTTCCAATTTCGCACTTCATTTCCAACAACTCAAAAAAAAAATATATTATCGAAAAAGAAAACAAACGCACTCCTCGACCCTTTTCGTTTTCGCTAAATTTATTAATTATCGGCCATCGAGTTTCCGCCCTCAAGAGCTCATTTCCTCTCCCCAAAGCTATATACGGAGCATTCGACGCGCGCAGAAAGGCAGAAACGTGAGCCCTGCGCCTTGGGGCTAAAGTAGAGTGGCGGCTTTGGCGGCGGTCGAAAACCGAGATTACGTCATTTCTCTTTGTCAGCCGGGGCGAGGCGAGTGCCTTCCTTCTTTCTTCTCTACACGCGTACCTGCCTCTCGTCCATCGCATATGTCGGACGTGTATAAACGAACGGACACGGCTGAGTCTCTTTCTCCCTCCCTTAACTTTTCACGGTCTAATCTGCTAATCCTATTAGCGCCTCGGGACCCATGAAATTTCGAGCCCCTCTGAGGAGTTTTTCCTCTCTCTCTCTCTCTCTCTTCCTCTCTCCCTTCGCTTTTGTGCGCTGGCTCTCTGGCACCTATATACCTACCGACTAGCTATATGTAAGCGTCTCGGTGTCCGTCTGCCGCCGGTCGACGAAAAAAGGGGGAGGAGAGCCGGCCAAGTGCAGCCTGTGTAAACACAGGTGCCTCAGAGGTGGAGCACGCGCGCGCACGCCGTGGAAAAAAGGTATTCTGGGAGCGAGCGAGAGAGAGAGGGAGATGGTAGAGGGTATAGAGGAATTTCTCGTTAGAGAAATGGCTGGAGGGATAGGCCGGCTGCTTGCGGTTGTAGTCGGGCTGGAAATTTAAATTGAAAAAATGTGTTTTTTTTTCGGTTGAGGTTTTTGAGGGTTTGGCTGTCTATAGTAAACTATAGAGTCATGTCGGTTCTCTAAGATTAACTTAAATTGAACCTGAACAGAAAAAAAGCTAAAAAAGCTAAAAAATCGTTGTGTATAGCTACACTTCCGTTTATTTCAATACAACCAAGCAGTGTGCCGTTTTCAAAATTATTTACACTCTCCTTCACACATGTGCAATACCGACGCAAAATAAAAGGAAATTCGCAGATCTCTAGAAATAGAAAAAGAAGAGAAAAGCCAGAAAGAGACGGAGATCGAAGCCGACGCCGCTGGAGTCCAGTTTCGACGATCTACTCTCTCGCTCCCCATTGTGATCGGGGCCTCCCTTTAGATATTCCATTCTGTTATTTCCGCGCTACGCTGCTCATCTGCTCGTCGCTCTTCGAGTTTATTTTCACGCATCGTCTCGCTTTATTTTCCCCACCCCGCTGCTTACGTGTACCTTCTGTATTGCCCGGCTAGCTCTCTCCCTGTCTGTTTTTCGGTTTGGATGTAGTGTCTTTATTTTTCTGGCAAGCGTGGGCGGGCCTTTACATTTAACGCTTTGTTCGCCCCGGGCGATAGTCGAGTGTTTGGATTTCTGTGAATGTTCTATTTTGTAGTCGTAAACAAGCGAGAGGAGAGCGATACTAAGTAGTCAGGAAATATATTCAAATTGCTTCGGATCGCCCTTTTTTTATAGCTCACTTATATTCAAACGAAGGCCACCTCCATCATTCCCAAAGTATCTGCAACAATTAATTTTTCCATTACCTCCCCCCTCAGCCCGGGCAATAAAGCAAAAAGTCCAGTCCATCGAGAGAGAGAGAAAAAGCAGCCATAAAAGCGTCCCACTCGAGGCAAATGCGGCAAGTTGAGCTCCTCGATTTCTCGACCTGAGTCAAGAGAGCGAACTAACTGCGCGCCATAAACCGATATCCCTCCGCGCGCGCTCGGCAGCTAAACCGAAAACAGAGAGAAACTCGTTAATAACTCGGGGGGCGGACGTTAAACGACGACGAGCGGAGCCGAGAAAGCGGAGGCCATTAAACGCAAGTGCAGTTGCAGCAACAGCGCCAGCAGCAGCAGCAGCGACACCTGCAGCAATCCGACCTGGGGGGGCAGGAGGATTATACGAGGCGAGGAGAAGACGAGGGAGAGAGGTTTAGACGTTTGATGCGCTCTGCACATGCTGCTGCTGCTGCTGCCCGCCGCTCGCTAGTCGCTACGGAGTTTCGATGTGCTCGCTCTGGCTGTTTTGATAGGTCGTTTGCACGGAAATATCGGCGCGTAAAGCTCAGGCGCAGCTATCGTCGGAGGATATTCCCGAAAGACTTTGTTTATATGTTTAGCGTTTATTGTTGAAATGTAGGAGTAATCATTCCGCTGTTGAATATCTACAGATTAAAATATTGTCATATATTTTTAAAAAATTGTTTAAAATTATTGATTACAAATATAACAAAATTTATCAGACTTAATATTAAATTTACATTATTCAAGTAAAAATGAGATCGGTACGCATACATGCATCCGAAACAGAGTTTGCAGCGGCCTCAATTTTTCCGTGAATTAATAAACGTTACGTAAAAGCAAAATAATCCATACAAAGCAGCATAATTGATTACAATAACGCACATTTTCCATTTTCCACGAAGAATATTGAATTCCCGGTACGATGCGCGCACACAAACCCACACACGCGGCCGTGCATACACACATTCAGCTCGAAAAAGAAACACAAATAACGACGATGACTGGCCGTCGCTTGCACGCGATCCATAAAAAAGCAGGGACGTGTATAATCATCGATAATGAAGATTACAATTTATTCTGTCCGATAAAATCCGGCCGAGCGAGCGCGTCCATATAAAGTAACGCGCGGAAACGAACGATTGTTCGTTCAAACGGCCCAAGCACTCCCCATTATTGCCGTATTTCACCTCTCTCACTCTCTCTCTTTGTCGCAGCGTGTCTGTGTGTTTGTACTCGGCTCGAAAATTTCACGCTCGCATTTTGCTAATGCGCATCTACACCCCGCAAAATGCATTTATTTACAATACGTGCCTTGTGGCGCGCATGAACGTTCCGATGTATTGGCCGGAAAAATTATTGCGCGAATGAAGTGAAAATCAATACGGCGGGTTAACAATCGGCGCTTGTTGTTTCAAAATGGTTATTATTGCGATTGAAAAGTATTTTTAATAAATTGAAAAATTTTTAATACGCGATATGAGAAATTATCTGCGCTTCAGTTTTATTACTCTTGAATCATTTTGATACGGAATAATTCGTGCTTGAATGCTCTGAAAATTCCAAAAATAATTCTTATAACGTTTTACATTATTTTGTTAAAACTTCCCAAGCGTTATTGTATCAAGTCGAGTTAATAATTTTTACTACCTCCATTACACTTTCATTTTATTTTTATTTTCTCCCAAAAAAAAAATCCTAAACACAGCGCTATAAAATAACTACACCACGGATAAAAATCTCACTTTTCCGTATGGTAAAACGCTTGCGCAGTGTCGACGCAACTCACCGGCGGCAGAAGTGCTTCGACGCGCTTTATATATATTTGCACAATGGGAGTTTATAATACCGGCTCGCTCGCTCGCTCGCGCCAATTACACGTAACGCCGGCTCGTTCATTCCGCCGCGTAATTACCAATGCATATCGCGGGCGGTCAGCGCCGCGGGAAATCGCGTATATATGTGTGTGTGCTTGCGGACGGCTGTGTACACGTAATTTAACGATATACATGCCCTTGTAGAAATTAGGAGGCTGCGCGTATACGCGGACCGGATATTTTGTTGCACGGCGAATTTTCGGCTGTAAAAAAGTTTAAATTAAAACTTTTTTTAAAAACAAAATTGTTAGTAGCATTTTTTATTATAATAATAAAAAATTAGTGCAAATTTATAAGGGCAATTCTCTAATAATTAATAGCCAATACTCTCTTTACCGTATACCCACATCACCAATTCCGAAAATCCCATCTCTTCTCGCCGAACTTATCCTTTCTCCGTCTCTCTGTCTCCCGCACGATTTCAATTTCGCCCCCGCTCGTATTATAGGTAATCCCGCATCGACGTCGCCCTGGCGGCTCTCTCGGCCGCAGGTTTCAGCGCCCGCAAGACAAATAGGCGAATCCCATTTTCTCGCGCCCGGAGCGAAGCTCGCTCTCTTTCCACGAAGACGATTATGTCTCTGGCTTCGCCGGAAAAGTCGAGCTTTTCGGCTCGGCTTTTGTTTTTCCGTTTTCTTCGAGGATGGTATTGAGTGGGAGCCCGATTGATTTCTGAATGCTTGGCGACGAGTGGTAAGGGTGATTATTTGACGGTGGAGCTTTGTAATGCTGAATATTTGGATTTATTAGGTTTTAATATGGGAGGTAAATTAACGTTTAATTTTTATTTCGTTTAACGAGATTAAATAAAATGAATAGTCTTTAATGCTCAATTATTATTTAATTACGGCTTTGCATTACCGAGCCGATGAAACCACTAGGAATGTAATTACTTCATAATCAAAACGTGCATTTAAACACATCCTCTAATATCGATTTCCCTCTTACTTGACGCTAAATTACACTCGGCTCTGAATTCCTCTCGTAACATATTAGTTGACAAATTAATCAAAAGCCACTAGCTTAAACATCTCCAAACAATATCCTTAAACGTGCCCCCTTCAATTTTTATCCTCTCTCCTTTACAAGATATCCAACGTCAAACCCCCATAAATCGCGAGCGCAGCGAGGCAGCTCGCGATTTTACAGCTGCCTTTTGATGTATTACTCGCGCGCTTTACAGCTTCACAAACGCGGCCTTTATATTATTTCTCCGGCGGTGCGCGATCGTTACGCGTCCGTGTGCGTATATATGCACTCGCTCGGCACACAAGCCCCGACGCGCTTTGTATTTTCGGTATATACACTACCGAGTGTTTACGGCTGGCCCGCGCAAATATTATTTCTGTCGCACGCGAATAAATAGCTTATTGATCATTATGAAATTGCAGCCCCGAGCCGCAAACTTTCCGCGTCTCATACCCCGGACGCGCGAATGTGTTTAAAGTGTTGGACCGCTCATTATTGGTTTCTTTTTTTTTACGTCGATGGGCGCGCGTGTTTACGAGGACTGACTGAGCAATTATGCGCTTGTGTGCGGAGGCGGCGGCTCGGATTGTTCGTTTGCGCTGGGTAGATATGAGCAAAATTGGAACGAGGCGTAATTATACGTTTTTGCCGGCGGAGAAAATTAGTGTTGACTTGAAAACATCAAAACTCGTTTGAGCTGCTGAAAAGAATAATGGAATTCTATCGATAGCGGCCTGTGTTTATTTCTATTTCATTGATTGCACGTTGCGAGCAATGAATTAACTTTGGAAAAAAAGCTTTATACCGTTCGAAGCTCGCATCCCACGCGAAAACTTCCATCGGGAGAATGACAGATGCTCGAGCGTTTGCAGGCACGTATGCGAAAGAGATACACACGTGTCTGAAGAAAAATAAGGCAGAAAAGAAGGAGCGAGCGGCAACAATGCGGTTATTGATCGATCTTCGCCTGGTGTGGGTATGTAGCGTCTATCAACTCCGCGTGGCCAGTGAATCACGCTCTTCATAATGTACGTGTGAGTCAGATGTGCTGTTGCTCGGAGGAAGCGAATCGAGGACTTTTTTGCGCGCGGAGGAAGAGGCAAAGTTCAGGAGTAGTGTGGCAATTATGATGCAATCAGTTATCAGTTAAAGAGGAGAAATAGTGTTTTATACATGTGGCTTTGAGATTTTCAAGAGTGGGAATTGTATAAAATACAAATTATAAAGAAACTTTAAAAATTCGGGCAGATCATCGAGCTTGAAATTAAGTGGCCTACCATGCATGTAATTGAATAATGTTGATGATTTATTTTATTCTCAACGATAAACGGAAAATAAAAAATATACCATATACGGTAAACTATATTTTGTGACTAGTAACGTTATACTATTTCATCGTTAAATCCGCAAAATACGTGAATCCCGATATTTTTTTAGCGGTCATGCGATACGCAAAAGTTTCGTTGATATCAGTGAGCGAAAAATATCAAGCGCACAGACATATCCCAAAATATATCGCACTACGTGCCCGCAAAAACTGCAACATCAATAAGTCGATATTCCCAAAAAAATATTGAATATCCAAAAAATATATTTTATTTGATAAACTGATGCGTTGAAATTCGCTTTCATTGCGACTGATAAGTTTCATACATACAGTAATCTATACCGTTGAGTAAAACATTCCTTTATCGAAACCGATTTCCACACTAGACGCACCATCCAATCTCACAATATTAAAAAAAAAGTAATAACTTATTAGATTTTCAACGCGATACGAAAACTCCCCGACTCGTCCCCTCGCATGCAGCAGAAAGAAAAAACCCAGCGATAGCCCAACGCTCAATTGAAGCGCGCCAGGCAAGCAGCCCTCGACCCCGAAAAGTCCGCTGACTCGGTCGGTTAATTCCGTAAATGCCCTGACACACTTGGTGTGTCGAGCGTGTGTGTGCGATTGTCATCCCCCTTTTGTCGTCGTCCATTCAGCTGGCGCACGCGCGCGCGCGTTGTTCTCTCAGCCTCGAAAAACACACTCGCACGGCGATCTTCCGATCCTCTCACGAGGAAGCCGGAACAAAAGAGGAGGAAGCGCGTCACGGTTAGGACATTAGGTATAGACGCTGTGTATAGAGCCCTGCTTTCTCGGGCAGGGTTGAAAGTTGCCCCTTTTGTGCGCGCCGATATCCTTCGGCTTTGTGCGCGCATGCGAGCGTTACGCTCTCCTCGTCTGCACGCTCAATGAGACTTGAAAAGTGCAAAATTAAGGCGCTGTCGGGACGAATTTTGATCGAATGGCCGAGGGGCTCTCCTTTTTCGGGGTGAAGTGGCTCGGATTAATGCCCGCTTTTTCTCTCTTTGAATTTATAACATCGCCGATTAGGGGTATTATCTGCTGTGCTTACAAAGCAAGCGATGAGCGCCGACTTTCATTTGTATTCTAATCGCAAAGCGGATCTCCAAGTACGCTTATAAAATAATTATACTCTGCCAGAACAATCATTACAAACGGTTCCTGTATACATCCTCGCCGGCAGCGATAAACTCCACCCCAGCGCGAAAAAAAGGGGCAAACAACCATCAATCCTGTCATTAAGATAAACCAAACGGCGGCGTGAGCAGCTAAACCGCAAAGTCTCTCCTTCCTTTGGCGAGGAAAGGCGCGCAGAAAAACTCATCGCGCTGATAAATCTCGCGCCATTATGCCAGGCCCGATTGATTTAGCGCGCACGCGAAGCAGAAAGTCCCGCTCGCCGGCGTAGAAAACAATCGATCGAGCTAAGAATAGAGCGAGGGCGATTCAACGAGCAGAGAGAAAGAAAAAAAGAGTCGAAGCGAGACACACACGCGGGCTTTAAATATTTACGCGTACACAGCAGCGAGCGAGCGAGAGAGCAAAAAAAGAGCGAAGCGGCTAAGTGAGATGTAAACTGGCGAGTAATACATGCACGCGAGAAAGCCGGTCTAGCCCCCTCCCGGGACGACGTGTAATGATCGGTATCTGCCCTCCGCAGAAAACACCTCCTCTATATATTCGTCTTGCTCGCGTCTCTTTCTCTTGTTGTCTCGAATGATAATAGCCACTTTAGTCTTGGGTGCGTCGGCTCGCTTTTTCTTTTTTATTTAATCTCGCCGCGTTTTTTGTTTTGTTTCTTTGCGCGTGTATATGCGTAGTATACGCAGTGTTCGATTGAGCCTTTTTTGTCGGGTATCGACGAACGGATTCGCGAGCTAAATTAAACAGTCGTATTTTTTGTCGTGTTGTGGATGGCGAGTGGAGTGCGCCCGATTGTCTGGAAATACTTATGGATTATTTTTTTCCTCTTGTGGATCTGCTAGAGCGAGTGAATGCTCTGGATCTTTTGTTACG
>JAPYZB010003642.1:0-10442 GCA_030522745.1 Eupelmus kiefferi | reverse complement strand
ATTAAAAATATTACAATCAGTGATTCATATTATCATTATTATTATTTATAATATTATTATTATTAAATTAAAATTATTTATACATTACAATTGTTAAAACTAACAACAAAAAACCTACTACCCCAAAAAACCAAAAACTCTTTACAAATATAATAATTGTTCCATAAATAAATTACCTCATCCGATCCTAAACGCTCCGACCCAGTATAGGAGCGAGTCACCCCAAGCGTAACAAGCGCCGCGGCATATGGTTCGCAGCTCGCCGACGGAGAAAATAGGGCGGGCGGAGCCCGCGTCTCTCTCGTCTTTTTTCGGGGTGCATTTTAACATTTCGAATTTACTGCTTTATTTGCATCGATTGAGCCAGCGTACGGGAGTATCTATATACCTCCTAAGCGCGTATACGAGAAGTCGTATATGTTTTGAAATATTAATGGGGCCGTTCACGCCCGGCCGATCGGGAGCAGTGCGCGGGACGTAATGACGAAGTCGAGCTATGAAACTTTTATGAGTGGCTGTGTGCAAGCCTGATTCGGGGCTGATCGTCCGGAATTTCATTGATATCTTTACTTTTTGATGATCGGCTGTTATGGCTTTGGATGGAGTAATGAATGAGAGCTCGTACTTGTCGCTGCTGAGTGAATGCGCTTTTGTTGGTTAATGTTTAATGATGTTTTTCTTTTTGCTGATTATGCAAACGGTGCAGTTTGTTTTGTATTAACGCTTCGCACTTTAACAGTGTGATTAATAAATAATCAGTTTGTTTTTGTCCAATTGGAAAAACTCCAAACAAGTATCCTAAGGAATAGGAAAATCTTTAAATTTTCAGGATAAAAAGTAATTGAATTCCAAAAATCTTCCAGCACCACCACACTTGCAAGCAAACCACCTACATCTCTCAACAGAATAGACTCCACTCCATAGATCCCACTCCGGCACAATAGCCCAGCCGCCCAGCATAATCAAGCCAAAATTTCAATACAGGCCCAAAGCACCGCGAAATTTGTTTCCACTTTGCCATCCAGCCGGCATTATCCATCCCCTTACCCTGCTCCATTGTCCTACATCCAGAATCCTCGGCTGCGCGCGCACAAAAGCCGTATTCTCCCGGAGCTCGGAAAAGGCGCGAGAGCGAAGGAAAAAGCAAGCGGGCCGAAAAGTCAGAGGGGGAGTGTAGGAAAAAGGGGTTCAGCGCAAGAGAGAGAGAGAGCAGAGCGCGATGCTCGATGAAGCGTGGCGGGTTTTATCGTCGCGGAATTAACGCGCGCGAGACAAACGAGCGTGACCAAGGTCCGCACGTGGGGGGCTCTGTAGCTCTGAGTGTGTGTGTGTAATCCCCCGTAATGCTGCGTGTACAGTGCCGGAGGGGGGATATATACGGAGAGTTGCGCTCTCCCTGTGGACGGATATTTAGGGCCGATATTCATTAGCAGCTTCTCGCGCTCGCCTGGGGTGATGAACTGCGAGAGCGGGCTGTGTGGTTCTATGTGTGTGTGCTTTGCGGAGCGCTTTGTAGAGGTAATCGTTCGGTGCTCTTTTCGAAGGTCCTTGGCAGTGTGGACCGGAGTAGAATGGGGGTAGAGTTTGAAGATTTTTGGGTGTTTAGTGAGAGATGTTATATTATTGTTTATTAGTTTTAGGGATGAAATAGTTGCATTCATTGATTTAATAGTGGATTACAACTATGTTAATGCAATGAGAAAATACGATTGCAATAAGCAAACAAAATTTATTAATGTAACAGTTTGTAAGTAGTTACAGTTTTTCATTTCTCGGAAAGAAACTAATTTTATTTCATAATTAAATATTTAAGTTTGTACATCCGACCAAGAAATATTTCCTAGTTCAAACACGACGTTCCTGTAAAACTCACACTCATTTGTCAGATTCACCCTCTTTTTCAGGGTGCTCTATAATAGCTACAATGTGTACATAACAGGGTATAACATGTACCTTTAAGCGTTTCTTTTTAAGAAGTTTTTTCAATGTTTAAAACACCCGCTTACTAGCGAATACTTTCGTTGATTGAGTCATTTATTTTGATAATCTTATCTGCTATAATGTTTTTATTTTTTGTCTTCAGAAATTATGAATTTATACTTACAAATATTTCCATGTGACAAAAAATTTAGTGAGAAAACTGAATTTCTAAATTATCGAGAACGATGGGGCTTTCTCCTAGCCCTCAGAACTTGCTTTATTAAAGTATTAATTAACAGATAAAACTATAAAAATTTCTAGCGTACTACCCAGCGGAGCATTCCTCATTCTCCCCTCCTGAAAAACAGAAACTTTCCAAGCAATAAACCCGAAATTAACTTCGTTAAACCGATTGCCCGCTCGCATCATCGAATCAGCCTTAATTGATCCAAATCCTAAAATCTCCCCGAACTCCCCAAAAAAATTACCCCCATCCCCGACGAAAAAAACTCTCCAATCATCCCAAAAACACATCCTCCCACAGTCCGATCATCGATACCAAGCGGAATTCAATTCTGATCCAGACAGCGAAACATCAACTGGCACGTGCGCACCTAAATTCGGGGTTACGTCAGTACAGCGGCACAGTATACGTAGGCATATATCCGGTGCGCTCGGCCTCGGCTCCGTGTGTACTTCTGATTGACTTGGCGCCAGCGGCCCGCCGCCGGAATTAAACGATGATTATTGCGTTATATGCGTGCTCGAGCGCCTGCGGGGTTGCTTTGCTGAGCGAGCGAGCGCCCGCATAGCCGGCTCTTAGAGAGCGACGCATTCAAATCAATTTTCAGATAGGCCAAGCAAGAGTCGCGGGGAATTGGATAAAGGGGGCAAAACGATTGATGGTTTGGCGATGGTGGGGCGAGAGGTTTTGGGGCTTTTTGAAAAAGAGTGGCTGGGATGAATTTATGGGTTGGTTCGAGTGGTGTTTGGAAAGTGTGAATGCTAAATGAGAGTTTGTAAAGGTTAGAGGGTTAATCTTTATGTGGGAATTGTAATTTTCAGTTGACCTGGGGGTTCATGTTGGAATAGATATTTTAATGGACTGGATAAATCAGCTTTTTTAAATAATGTTATTTCCATTTTATTATTCTTCGATATCTTGTTGAAATTAAGCTGTGCGGAATAACTGACGTATCCTTGATTACTGAAGCAAAAGCTGTAAAACGGGAATGGGAAATCGAATCAGTCGAACATGAATCACTTGTAAAAGCAGAAAGAGTAATTCAGTCTGCCGCAAAAATTTCATGCAGATGGCGGCGTTTTCAGGCATGGAAAGATCAAAGGCCGCGCATACGGTGTTTAGATTCGGGGACATTTGCATTGTATAAATATCAATTTGACTACACCCTTATATCTTCGAGTGAGTCTCGAATATATAAAATCTGCATTATTATTGCGTGCATTAAACTAGTCGATTAAATTATGTGGTTCGGACGGTATATAATTTGCGGCAGCTAAATTGCTTTCTGCTTTCCGAGTTACCCCATCAACTTACTTTGATAAAAATCGTTATTTTTATAAAATATCAAAAAATATTTGTCATGTACAACAACTTTTAGATTTCAGAAAAATTATAGATTTAATCCTCTAGAAAAACCATGTTACTACCAATCAACAGAACGTCTTTTATCAATTCCCATTATAACCAACAATCCTTACATTTATCACCAGAAAAACACTCGTCCCAAAATTCTCAACATCCTCATCCCATACCTGATCGAAGGAAAAGCCTCGCAAGAGCAGCTCGCATTTGAATCTGCCTCAGCTATACATCCAAGGCGTTTACATGCGCATTTACGGCAGCGTCCAACGAGCAGCGGCGGCGGTCCCTTTGATACGCTGCGGTGCGCGGCCGAACGAGCGGCTCGAATTATCAATTCAAATGAGCCGTTTGGCAAAACTGCGTTTGATCTGGTTCGCGTAGAGCAGCCGAGCAGTAGCTCGGCCCGGGCAGCAGAGCGGCATCGCTTAGCGCGCGAGCTCCTCGCATAGCCGCGGGCGCGTTTAGAACCGTCACAACCTTTCCTCGCTCCTAGGGGAATTCGATCGAGAATGATCCTGTGTATGGACGAGCCGCTCGCGAAAGCAGAGGCTGTATTAGCGTGAATCTTCTGGATTTTTTTTAAAGGAGGAAGAGGTTTTTGTAGTTGAAGGGAGTGGAGATGGGGAATATTGTTATTGTGACATTTTGTGAGATGGATATGGAATTTAAATTACAAAAATTGAGGAGTAACATCAAATTACTGTAATTATATTAATGTTTAAGTGACAAATTTCGGTTTTGTAAGTATACTCACACTCAGAAAAATGTATCCGCTTGTCTGGAGTTGATTTAAGTTTAATTTTTGACACTGTAGCGATCCGTTAGAAGCAAGAGGAATATCCTCTTCCTTCTCGTCCACAAGCTTCAAGACTTCTTGAAGTCAAATTGTCAATTTTTTCAATGAATATTCTTCCTTCAAGAAGATAATGTTAACGAGTATTATTAAATAGTTTCAAGTGGATTGCTTCTAGAAAGAAGAGATTTTTTGCTAGAATTTTTGAGAGTATTTCCACTTCTAGCAAATGAATGTTCTATTAAGGCAAAAAATTCCCGACAATCGGATTTATCTTCTCGCGTCCAGAAGATATTTTTCTCAGTGCATTGTGTGTACTTTAACATGATTTTTGTCACACAATTTGTACAATTTTAATTATCTTCTAAAAATATCAAAACTATGTATAGTTTTTCAATAAAAAATTTTTTTATATAAATCTTTTATTACTGATCTATACATAACGAAATAAGACAAATTTCTATGAATATTTTTAATTTCACACAGATAATACAAAAATTATTTAGATAAAGTACACAGTCTGCATGTTTTTATTTTTACAAAATTTGTGTAGTCCTTGATTTTGCTACACAAAACAAAAAATTTTCAATCTTGTACATCATATTTTTAGTAGGTCAAAATCTGGTGAAATGTTAATAATGATAAATTAATTATCAAATACAACCTACATTCTGTAGCTATCATAAATGTCAAATTTTAATAACAAAATACAAATTAATCCTGCGCTCCGGAATTTACAACTCTTCAAAACCGTTCAAACATCCAGCGATACATCAAAATCTCATAATCTCCGTCATGCCAGCTGCTAAAAAAATTCCGCGACTTTCAGATTCCCGCGAAACTGCCTTTCCTTGATCCCGCACACATGCAAAAGAAACAAATTTCCAAGCCGCTCGACTAATCCAAAGTAGCGTATCTTAACACCGGATCATCCGAGAATTAAGCTGTCAGGGGAATCCATTACTAGGATCGCGCTTGGAAAAGCGACCGATAAGCGAGCTTTGGCCCAGCTTTTCACCCGCGCGCGCGCGCGCGAGCTCGACAATCTCGACCGAAGCTTTGCACCGAGCTCGGCTGTTCACTTGGTGTAACGCAAAGCGAAATGATATTACGGCGTGGGGGGGCTAGCGTCCTCCGCACCTGAGACCGCTAAAAGCCTCCGCCTTTCCGAACAGTGTGGACGCTCGTGTGTGTTTATATGTGAGTGGATTATGCGAGTGTGTAGGTAGAAGTAGAGTAGTGGTGAGCTTCCTGATTCGATATTTATCCGAGCCCTACGTCGAAGAGAGTGCATGTTGCTAATTTATTTATCGATGTCGTTCGATTAGTTTTTCTTTGATTTTGTTCAGCAGTATGGTGGTTAACTTTTAATAAGGCAATATTTATACCATTAATTTTTGGTTAAAAAACGATGGAATTTATCGATGAAGGCTTGTTAATTAGTTAGTTTGATGGCTGGATATAAAATTCTAGAAAATTTGTTATTTGCTATAAATTCAAATAGATCATATATTTTTTATAAGTTTATATATACTAGAACTTCAGCTGATTGTAACTTATATAAATTTTAATGAATTTCCAATTACTTACGTGAATTTTTCAGTTATTGCAAATTGAATTCGTGTACTATTTTAGAAACAGAAAATTTCATCAATAATTAGACTCAATTCATTGTTATAGATGAAGTGTTTTTCTAGCACGTTAAAAAATTTAACTATAAAGTAAGATTTATTAATATAAGTATTCTAAAATAATGATTCTTTTTGTAAAAAATGATATGAATGACCTAATTTTATAACGTAATCTATTCCTACCCCCAACTATTTGAATTTGAATTGCAGGAGTAAATCTTTATAATTCTATTTATATACTTTAAATTATTAAGTTAGTTTATAATTGGTGAATTATTATCCTGAATAATAAGTTTATAATGATTCAGAATAATCCAATATGACCTTTAAAATCTATTTTTATCATTATTGCCATTTTGCTAATTCCTCTGATACCCCAAATTATTCAAACCGCTAAGAAACTTAACAAAACCGACCAACAAGCTCACTATAAATACACTAAAAACAAAATTTTTATATAAGAGTTCACAAAAACGACTCAGCAAGTTAATTTGTTACATATAGACAATTTTGTGGAAAGATTATTTTTACTTTGAAAAATTTTCTGGCTAAATTATAATCCAAACTTCAGTTTAGATTTTTAAGTATGCTTTTTCAAACATCAGTGGTGTTAGATATCTACAGATTATAATGTAGTATATAAAAGTTTGAATTTTTAATAGTATGTCTTCAAATCTAAATCAGGAATCGAAATTTTAGAGACTATTTTGAAAGGTTTGCTTGATTTTTTAAAAAAGTATATTTTGTGATATATAAGCAATTGAGTAGATTTAATTATGATCCATAATAATACATTCTAAAACTTCCCGAAAATTCAAGTCAATACTCCAAATATTTAAATAGCATTTTAAAAAATTTTTTAAAGATCAATGAAATTTTTAGACTAATGAGATAATTATAGACCTTTCAAGGGTCATAAAGATTACATGTATGAAACAAATACATATTGCTCATGATGAATGAAATTAATCACGAAATCAGTCCTTAAGAAGAAAAAATCCAAAACTGTGATTATCTATCAATACAATAATGAAAAATTAAAATCAAACATTACTATAAAAAACCCATTCTAAATTACTAATATCATCTTCACCGAAACTTCAATGAATTCTAATAATACCCAAACCCCCTAGTACATCTTAGCTTGAATCACTTCTCAGCAGACCAAACCTCAAGCGCGAGTCACGCATTTATTCATCTCCAGCCACCAAGAGAAAGACACTACACGAGACAGCGAAAGAGCAAAAGCGTGAATGAATCCGATTGATCGCGGATCAATGGGGGACCTATACGGCGCGTAAGGCCAATCAGCAGAGGTCGAATGGTCAATTCGCGCAGCGGACCAACTTCCTCGGAACGTTCCTGTTGCGTACATTTATAGTTGACCCCAGACTCTCAATCACGACGCACTCCTCTCTGACTCATCTCGTGTATATAAGCAGCTGAGAGTGGTCAGTCTGCGCGCCGGCCGCGACGATCGCGACAGTACATTAGAGACAAAACAATTCCGAACGCGAGTTATTGGATTAGATTTCGTAGCGAGAGGCAGCTGCGACTGAGAAAGCCGATGATTATCCCGTCATGCTTCTTCGGTATATTAGCTTTTCAATGTAGACATTATTTTTTTTTTTTAAAAAGAGATGTTTATAACTATTATGGTTTTTACCAAATACACTAGTGGAACTACTTTACATAAGCATAAGCCTACCGCATATTTCTCTCCGCAATGCAGCGCGCATATAAAAGTCAACCTACGGCCCCCGAAAAAGCCACTAAACCCGGCTGACCCCGCCGAGCGTGAAAAAGCGTCGAACGCCACACGTGTGCGCTCGCTCGGCTCACCCATATTTACCGAGCAATCAAGCCGAATCATTAACCCCTGCGTATATATACAGCGCAGCTCCGCGACAATACACACGTAAGCTACAACGCGCGCCGCTGCCATCTCTCTCTCTCTCTCTCTCTCTCTTTCTCTCGTGGACAGGAAGTCCAGCTAATCAGGGGTAGTGAGTGGCAAACAGGGGCGCGGTTATACGGCTGGCTGCTCGCTCGCGCGGAAAGGAATCCGAGGGGATTCCTAGCGAAACGCGCGCGAGGGCACACACATATGCGCGAGCGAGGCTAATTAATTTATCTAATCAAGCCACCGGGCCGCAGAGAGCTGCTTTATATACGCAAGTAAACGGCGCGATGTGCGTATATATGCGACTGGACGCGCGAGGTGAGGCTTATAGTGATGCTCTTTTCTGCTGCTGCGGGTTGCTGGGAAGATAAGGGTTGTAAAGTGTATTGAGCGGGTGGATTTTTGAAGTTATGCAGGTTTGATTAGATTAGATTGAGGTGATTTTAATGTTTGAGGGAATGCGTTAATATGATCGTATCTGAGAATTAAATATAAGATTTATTTTAAAAGTAATCTCCTTTCATTATTTCTTAAACGTTTTAACGAATGTATTCCTTAAGTATTTGACAACATTTTTCATTGACCATCAAAAAATTTGCCGATTTGCTTATTTTTTTGTTTGATAATAATTCTATATCAACTGAATCAAAAACAAAATGGGTATCACAATAAAACACTGTAAACCTAACAAACCTAATAACAAGTCCCAAAATCGCTACCCACCCTCCAGCACATCAAAATATTAAAGAAAAAAAAACTTTACATTAATTACAAGCCAAGCCTCTGAGAGCCCCGGCCCCTCGTAATGGGGCTCTACCCGCGCTCTTACGCTCCTCGACTTTTATTAGCCATCCGAGACTTTTCCCAGGAGTGCAGGCTGCGCGCGCGCGCGCTCGCAGGATTCGGGGCCCTTTATTTGATTACGTTCAATTAAGACGGCGTGGAAACATTTTAGCCGCGGCTGCAGCTCGCGGAGATTCCAAGACTGTATTTCAATATAATAAAGCCAGAATGCCATTTGCTTTGCTTGCGCGCAGCTGACTCATGTTGTCCGCCGTCGAATCTAATGGAGACAATATTGCGCGCCTGTACCCGAGGTTCACTGGACTGCGTCTGATTTAATGCGGCCAAGAACGCCTGCTGCTGCTCTAAGTGTGGTCATGTGGATTAAGGCTTTTTTATGATCGAGACGAAAATATTTTGATTTGTTTAGAATTGCTTTTTCAAAATAGTGTAATTTTCTTTCAATCTTTAATTAAAAACTGAGTAACAATACAAAAAATCTAATTACTCAATCCGTTTACAAAAATATTCACTTACATAATCCAAGAAACGAGACCCCCCACAGCGACGCAAACATCGTCAACTTGGCGATATTCCCGGGAAAGAAAAAATAAACGAAACGTAAGTACCGCGGCGCAAGACGAAATAAAAGTCCCACAACTCCCCTTTACGAGCTAAAAGATTAACCATTCGCGCGAACAAAAAGAAGAATAAGAAAGAAGAAGCAGCGGCGGCGGCGCGGTTGGGAACGAGCTACTGGGGCACTTGACGAGAATTTCCCAGCGATACAGGCTCGCCTGGCAAAATCACCCCCGCGGCGTCTCTTTACAGGCGCAAAGTGGAAAAGAAGAAGGACCCTCTGCGGAAAAAAGAGCGCCACAGGATAATAATAAGCCTGGTAATTCGGGCACTTTGAGCGAAAAAGTTCTCGCTCTTTATCGCGCCGCGGCTCTGTCTCGGAGAGCGAGCAATTAAAAAGCGCGACGCGGGCTAAGAAGAAGCTGAGGCGAGCGAGCGCGCCGAGGAAAAAGCGAAAGGGCGCCGCTCTGATTACAAGCTACGGCGATTCGCGCCGCTCTCCTAGCTAATTCAGGGGGAATCCTGCAATTATTTGCTTGTGTATTTACATAAATTTGACGGGCTTGCCGCTCTCTTTTCCCACTTGGCCCTTTTGCAGAGGCATGGAAATTGCGTAATGGCGGGGCGATTATTTTGATGAGAGGAACTGATTAAGATTATACACTTTGCTGGGGATGCCGTCTGCTGTGTAGGCTCTGCCCTATGGGCCATGTGTTTGGAGTTCATTAATTTGATTTTCTGATGTACAGGTTGATGGATCTCTCTGCTTAGAGGATGCCTTAATTGAATAGATGATTTTAATTAGCCCTAATATAGCTATATTATTAATTAGAGAGCTTAGGAATATATGAGTGACGTAGAAAATAATTAATTATGGGTTATGGCTTTAATACTGTTATATATTTTTGTACTTGCCTACTTTATTTTTGATTATTATTATTTTAATATTTATTATTATGACTTATTAAGGGCTCGTTTATGATTCTATCATTTGAAAAACTATCTTTTTATACTTTAAAAAATAATATTTCATAAAGCTGAAAGTAATTATTTCAGAGTCATAAATTAAAATTCTTTTTTGCTCGCAAATTAAGGGCAGAAAAATCTTTTGACCAAGAACGCCAGTTCCAGAGAAGGCGAGGGCTTTGCCGGAGCCTCGCAATATTCACATGATGAAGCGTAAAGCGCGAGAGATTACGCGAGCTGCTAGCTGGGAGCGCGAGAGAA
>JAPYZB010003641.1:0-13148 GCA_030522745.1 Eupelmus kiefferi | reverse complement strand
AACAAGAAATATTAAAAGTCATTTTAATTGATACAAATCAAAGTAAAAATCTCACTCAAGATCTTATTGATCATATTGTTTTCTTATACAGTTATACTAATAAGGCATCGAGATCAAAAGTTATTATTTTACTTGCAAATCCAAAAAGTAATGCGAATATATTACAATTCTTTAAAGTTGCTTGGCAATATAAATTTCTTCACGTTATTGTTATTGAAATTTTTCGACAAAAATTTGTGAACATTATGAATGCATCCTTCACTGATGAATCGATTGCAATAGTTCATCAGTACAACCCTTTTTCCAATACTTACAAAAAAGAAAAATTTTTGAAAACTGATTTAATTTTTAATAAGTTGGTGGATTTTTATGGTTTAACACTAAATGTAGCATTTGAGGAATTCTTGATTTATGTAAACGTTAAAGAAAATATTGTTTCAAATAATCTTTGGGATATAATGGATGGCTCAAACGTCAAAGTAAGTAAGGCTTTAGCACAATTCTTCAATTTTACAATCAACGTTACAAGTTTAAGTTCAAGTAACAAAATTGTGCAAGCATTTAATATTACACAAGCTAATACAGACAACGTGGTTCTTGCTGGTACTATTGATTTTTATGTAAGTCTAGTTTACACTATTGGTCCTAATTTAGTTCGTGATCATATAGCGACAAAATACGATGCGGAACCAGGTGTATTTCTGTATCCTGCAACCGATAATTTAGTTATAAAACAGTATGGCTTTTATAAATTAAACATATTGATTTATTTTATTAACTTATCAATGATAATTATAGTAATATTCTTTATTACAATCATGACTAAACTTTTAAAGTTTGATAATTATATTTGGACGACTTACAACATTTTTAAGGCTATAATGGGCAGCATAGTTAAACCTTTGCCTCAAAAAAACAACGAAAGAATTTTTTTTTTATACTTAATCTTTATAAGTTATATTTTCTCAGAAAAACTTCTAGAAAAAATAATAAACACTACCTTAATTCAAAAAACTTTTTTGAATTTACTGACATTGAACGATGTGATTGAATCTGGTATAATATCTCACATCACAAACAATACGAATAAAATAGATCTTTTCAGTGAAGATCGAGCTATGCAAAAATGGATTATAAAGACAGCTACGCAAAGTACTTATGACGATCCTATCGAGTGTTTATCGCTTTTACTGCAAACTAATGACAAAATTAATGGCTGCATTGTTGATGATTATATAGGACTATTTCTGGCTAATAAATTTGTAAAAGCTAAAAATAATAAATGGATTGTGAGTTTTGTCGAAGATCCCGTACATGAGCTGTGGACGCTTATGTGGCATTCGCGATCTTCACCATATGCCAATTATTTTGACAGAATTCTGCTGCGATTATTCCAGTCAGGGCTTATGAAATATTGGGAATCTGAATCTCTGGGAGTGTACATTTTTCAGCACAAGGATATTTTTCAAATTGAGGAATTAACATTAGCTGAATCGCTACTAATTGATAATACTGGTGAAAATCTGGCCTTGTTCAAATATCAATGGATTTACTTCTTCATAATAGGAATACTTATCTCTATTTTCATATTTATTTTTGAAATTTGTAAAATATAAACCAAGTTTTCTATATCTATGTAAATTATCTCTGTAAATTTCGAAAGTGATTGTTGTAGCTTTTCTATAAAATATAATTTATTACATGAAATTAAATTTAAAAAAGAAATTTAAGTTATTTCTATCAAAAGTGCTTTCTCCTTGCAAAAATTTGAACATCTATAAAAGTATAAAACTAAAAGTATATATTATACTTTTTAAAAATATAATACAAAAATAATACTTTACTATTTTTTTAATATAAAAATTAAATGATGAAAGTTTTTTTCAAATAGGAAAAATCTTATTCAGCGAAAATTCCGTGATCTATTCCTTGAAAGAAGCATCTATTTTTGTCATTGGGGTATTATAACTCATGATGCTAGACAGCCTTAAATATTGGCTTTTAATATTTTTTTAAATGTAGGATACAAGATTAAACATTGGATGTTGAGCCGCACAAACGCAAAATCCTTTGTCGTATAATTACGCAATTACCGCTAAATTTTTTAAAGTCGTTATCTACAACTGCGTGGCAGTAGTGAATCGACTGTAGATGTTTTGAAGGTTTGCTGGTAAAGAACGTAGCCACATATTAACCTTATTGACAATATATCGACAACGTTAATCTCGCCGACTTGAGCTAGTTGATAATAGGCTGGTGCAAATAAAACAATAATCAGCTGTTCTACAGGATATTAAAAGAGCGTATAAAAATCAGCCTTTTCTAGGATAACTAATCCATTATTGTGTTACCAAGTTAAAAATTGCTGTATTTTAGCGTGCAGCTGATTTAAAAACGATACATTAGTAAAATAAATAAAATACATTAGTATTCTAATGTATTTTTTATTACTTTTTATTCTATTTTTATTGTAGGCGACAGTTTGCAAAATAGTACATAGAAAGTAAAATAGTTTGCATTTTAAGTTAGGCAAACTTAAAATGTTAAATAGCGATAAATGTATTTTCACTATTATAGTAAGTCATAAAATTATTATAATGTACTAATTGTTATTACAGACTGATATTTTGCACAGTATATTTAGAAGTTTTCTAAAATATGTTAGTTCTAAAACGTTTCACCACAGTTTCCAATAGAAAATTCAATTGAATTACAGTAAAAATTAAGAATTCCTTCATAAAACTAAATTTAATATATTCAAAATTTGATCTACTTTACTTTGTTTATATTAAACGTCAACAATTTGATATCAAATTATTACAGATATAATTAATATAAAATGATTAATTTAATAAAAGTTTTATGGTACTATGGTTTATATTCTTATTTTATGAAAGCAAGTGCTTATAGTGAATCTGATTTAGTTAAAAGTTTGGCTACTCATATCCCAAAACAAGTAGTGCTAATCATCAATTCACAAAGATCTCTTTCCTTTTCGTACATGCTCACAATCAAAGAAATAAACAAGAAATATTAAAAGTCATTTTAATTGATACAAATCAAAGTAAAAATCTCACTCAAGATCTTATTGATCATATTGTTTTCTTATACAGTTATACTAGTAAGGCATCGAGATCAAAAGCTATTATTTTACTTGCAAATCCAAAAAGTGATGCGAATATATTACAATTTTTTAAATTCGCTTGGCAATATAAATTTCTTCACGTTATCGTTATTGAAATTTTTCGACAGGAATGCGTGAACATTTTTAATGCATCTTATACTGATGAATCAGTTACCTTAGTTCATCAATATAATCCATTTTCCAACACTTACAAAAAAGAAAAATTTTTGAAAACTGATTTAATTTTTAATAAGTTGGTGGATTTTCATGGTTTAACACTAAATGTAGCATTTGAGGAATATTTAATTTATGTAATAGTCAAAGAAAATATTGTTTCCAACAATCTTTGGGATATAATGGATGGCTCAAATGTCAAAGCATGTAACATTTTAGCAGAATTTTTCAATTTTACAGTCAACGTTACAAGTTTAGTTTCGAGTAATAAACTTTTGAAAACATTTAATATTACACAAGCTAATACAGACGACGTGGCACTTGCTGGTACTATAGATTTTTATGTAAATCTATATTATAGTATAGGTCCTAATTATATTCGTGATCATATAGCGCCAAAATATGATGTGGAACCTGGTGTATTTCTGTATCCTTCAACCAATAATTTAGTTCTAAAACAGTATGGTTTTTACAAATCATATATATTGATTCATTTTATCAGCTTATCAATAATAATTATAGTAATATTCTTTGTTACAAGCACAACTAAACTTTTGAAGTTTGATAATCACATTTGGACTTCTTATAACGTTTTTAAGGCTATATTTGGCAATAGCGTTAAACCTTTGCCTCAAAAAAATAATGAAAGAATTTTTTTTTTATACATAATCATTATAAATTATATTTTTTTGGAAAAATTTTTGGAAAAACTAATACACACTTCCCTAATTCGAAAAACTTTTTTTAATTTAAAGACATTGAAAGATGTGGTCGAATCTGGAATAATACCTCACATAACAAACCAAACGAAGAAAATAGGTCTTTCCAGAGATGATCGTGCTATGCGAAAATTGATGATCCAATCAGATACATTAAGTTCTTACAACGATGCCAACGACTGCTTGTCACTTTTGCTGCAAACGGATAATAAAGTTAATGGCTGCGACGTTGATGATTCTGTAGGACATTTTTTAGCTAATAAATTTTTAAAAGCAAAAAATTTTATATCGATTCTGAGCTTTGTTGAAGAGTCGGTGCTTGATTTGTGGACGGTTATGTGGCATTCAAGATCTTCACCTTATGCGAATCATTTTGACAGAATTTTGTTACGTTTATTCCAGTCAGGGCTTATGGAATATTGGGAAGATGAATGTCTGGACCTATACGTTTTACTACACAAGGATATTTTTCAAATTGAAGAAGTAACATTATCCGAATCGCTTTTAATTGATGACACTAATGCCACTGCATATCAATGGATTTACTTTTTCATAATAGGAATACTTATTTCTGTTATCATTTTTGTTTTCGAAATTTGTCAAATATAAATAAAGTTTTCGATGTTTATGTAACTTATCTTCGTAAATGTCAAAAGTAGTTATTATTATAATTTTTCTTTAAAACATATATTACATAAAATTAAACTTTAAAAAGAAATTTAAGTCTGTTTCATCAAAACTGTTTTCTCCTTGCAAACAATTTGGACGATCAAACGAACTTATCTAAGTGAAGTTCGATCGTGATTATACGAATAACTCCATCCGAAAAGATCACAGTGCAGTAGCGCTTTCGTTCCGCTGATGCTCAAAATTTTTAAAACCAATTGAAAAAAGAAACCCGAATCTCATGGCAAGTCTTCAGATTATATTTTATTCTGTTTTGAAGTAAGAACATAAAATTTAACAGGATAATTTTATTAAAAATAATCGAAGTACTAGGGAATGCTAAATAAGTAAATAATACATTTATTATTTATGGAGGGATGTGATCTTTTCGGAAGGAGTTATTCGTATAATTACGATCGAACTTCACTTAGGTAAGTTCGTTTGATCGTTCAATTATACTTCATAACTCCGTCCTCAAGATAACAGTGTAGATGTTTAAAGTTAAGTGAAATTTTATAAAAGATTTGAAAATTTTTTATGAAATTAGAACAAGTTTTGTTATGCTTTAATTATACATAAGTATTCATAAGTAATTCTATTTATTTATAATTTGACAATAAACCAGACATTAATGATAGAGAATTATTTAACGGAATGCTTATTTCTATTTTCATATTTATTTTTGAAATTTATAAAATATAAACAAAATTTTCGATGTCTCCGTAAATTTTAAAAAAAATTATTACAGCTTTACTTTAAAATATTTCTTATACAAAATTAAATTCAAAAATAAATTTAAGTTTGTTTCCATCAAAAACTGTTTTCTTCTTGCAAACATTTGAACATCTGCTCAAGGAAATCCATTAAATGCGTTGTATTTATTCCTAAAATGATTTAATACTTTGGTTTCTAGTACTTTTCCCTCGAATAAAACTACTTTCTTTAAAGTGCGTACCTTGGTGATTACTTATCAAACAAATCTGAATCAATTCTGATAACGAATTTTCTGATTGTAGAACCATTAATGCGAACTTTAACAAAATCATTTTAGGATTATTATTAGTTTAACTACTTAAAGCTGAAGGACCTTTCTCGAAAATCAATCAACATCATCCCAATCATGTATAACAAAGCCAAATTGTTTTATCTTTTCACAACCATCCAGATGGCAAATAAAATTTTGACCCTATTTAAAATTTTAAAAATAGTTAAGAAGATTAAAAGTAATAATATTTTATATGATAATTTAAATATTCGAATTAAATTCGATTCATGTTTATAAATTCTATTAAAGTTAAATATAATCTGGAATTAGTCTGTAAAATAAATTCGTTTAAATACGAATGTATTTATCATAATTTTAGTAACTAGCACCCAATTCAATATTTATTTCAATAAATAAATTCAACAACAACATATTATTAATTATAAATAAACCCGAAACAAATGTTCATAAATACAAAATAAAATTTCCCAAATCCGAACTGATACATATATTTTCAAACTGTACATGTAATTTACAATAACACCCAAAGAACAGAAACATATATTTAATAAATTAAAATACTTAATCACAATTTCCAGTGAAATATTCATATCAAACGGCATTGTTACCTCGTTATTCACGCATTTCGTAATAATAACGCGTCAAAACCAGACTTCGACGGATATTTCGCTTTTTACATCAGGAAACCCGTCGCGAGAGCCCTTTTCCATTAGGGCTTTGACTGGGAGCGCACGTCGAGCGTGTAAATCACGGGAGAATTCATGCAACTCGGCGGAAAATAATCCCTCGGCAATTATGCGGCTTCGATTCCACTAGGCGACTACTACTCGCCCTGCAACTGAGAGAGAGACTGTAAGTGAGGGTGAGAGAGAGAGAGAGAGAGAGAGAGAGAGAGAACATAGCCAAGCGCCTTTCGTCAGCTAGCGCTGATTCGGCGCGCTCCTTATGAAATTCTCGCCGTAACGAACGCCGCCGTGCCACTCCGGAATTCCATCTTTCCTACGGTTTTTAAATTCTTCGTCTGTGTGCATACCCGTGTCTGGAACTCTGCTCTTTCTTCGCGGTATTCTTCTCTTTTTATTCTTAAATTTTTCCTTACGTCGGCCATTTTATTTTTCTTGTTTGATAGTTCACGAATTTACAGTGTTCTTTCACTGATTTTGCGTTTAATTGCAATTGTGTATTCTTTTATTTTTATAAAATGTATAAAAAAATTTAAATGATGTTACATTAGTTGGATAAAGCTATAATATTACCAGGGATTACCAAAATATCAAAATAGTATTTTTCCTTCAATATTCTTTAAATATCTTAACTAACTAAACTTATAGTTCTCCCGTAAAGAAAACGCAAACGCGATCATCATCTCTATTTTTAATTCTCCCAATCTATTTCGCAACCCGCGCAAACATATTAGGAATTAATCGAGAGCGCAGATTAAAGATCCTAAATGATTTCCACGCGTTAATCCGGCAAGCATATTTCCATACTTCGAAAATCAATTTGCATAGCCGAAGCGCCTCCATTTGCCGTGTATGTTTTTCTACATGTACACGTCCGCGCGCTCCCGCTCCGAGCGGTAATTTATGTATTCGCCGGTGTATTGTCCGCCGCCGGGGTTGTAGGGCCGGTATAATTCAAGAATCGTTATTGCAAGCGGAACTTGATTAATTCATTCGTTCAGTCGGCGCGCGGGCGTTTTGTCGATGTCCCGGCCTCTAAAAGGATCAACGAGCGCGCGATATCGCTCGGCCGACACATCCGCCGGGGCAGGGGGAGGGGGAGGCTCATACGGATTTATTTCATGGTTCATTTGTTGTGCGCTGCGCGAAATTATGAAGTATTCGAATCGAATCGGTTGGGGTGTCTTCTGTTTTTGACGTTCGCCGGAAATTTAGGGGCGCCATTAGTCTCTTTGGACGCTGGCTATTCAGTTCTGTTGGAAGTCTGCGCGCATTGTTAAGATACAGCTCGGATTGATAAGCATACGGGGGTAGTTGTATGGAAATAATAAGGCATTTTTCTTGAGGGAATATCAGTTCGCTTTTTCGTGGGCAGCGCGCTCGTTACGCCAAATCTCTCATAAAACAGAATCAGCATTTGTAATTTCCGACCCTCGGCCTCCGCCGTCTCGAATCATCCACTCAATTCACCTCTCTCATTGCTTCCTTACCAACCCGAAATCCGCCTCCACGTCTCACTAACTTCGGCTTTCCCCGCTCTTTCTTCAAAATCCCGCACCGTCTCCGCATTACTCTTTCCGTCTGCTCTCTCTCTCTCTCCGGCAAACCAACTCCCCTTCGACTTCGAAGCAATTAATAGCTCTCCCCGCATCAAGCATGAATATTTAATTAACTCGCTGCACGCATCAACACTGCGCCCCGCGGATTAGCATAATATCGCGCCTCGCGCGCGCTCGAGCACGCAAGTGAGAATGCCAATCGCGTTAGACAGCCGTCGCCTCCTCGTGGAGCCGAAATTCAATATTTACGCCGGCGCGGAAACTCGAAGTAATTAGATCAGCGGAGTAATTGGTAGCCGCGCCGCGAGCTCTCAAAGCCAAACCGCGCCTCAGCCCTGCGCCACTGTGCAGCCTGCGGTCGGAATGTTGTTCTTATGCCCGGCTGTTTGTTGCATTGAGAGAAGATGGAGTGCGGGCTTGGTTCCTTTGTTTTTTGGGGGGTGTTTGGGAAGATTGATTTGGGAGAGGTGAGAAAGGAATGTGGTAATTGAGACAGGTGGTTGGCGATGAAAAGTTAAGTTGATAGTTTGGAGGGGGAGTTTGGAATTAGCGCTGCGTGGATATATTGTGATTAAAGGCTGTCAAAGGAAAATTCTGTAAGTGCTGGGGCGTATTAGCCTGGCCGATGGGAAGCTTCCGAACAAGATAATCTGATATAATTTGCTTTCGCTCCGGGGATGTTAATCTCGTCGAATTGCAATAAGCGTTGCAGATTCATTTGGGTGTTCTGTTGAGGCGATCAGCAGGGCGTTCATTAAAAAGTAATTTAAAATTTGTATTAGTAAGAAGTAGTAGAAAGGCTAACAAAATAATTTCTGATTATTTTTTTCACTTCTTATATCGATTATATTATTCTTATATATTATCCTTAGGTAAAAATAAACTAAAAAATTTAAAAAGTAGATAATAAAACAAAAAATTTTCAAAATTCCATTGCTCTAAAATACAAATCGAATTCATTAATGAAACCGATACATTCAATCGGTACGTAAACGTGTGTTTCCGATCACATTGCGCTGCTCGCGGAAATTTCGAGAACGTAATCGTATTATTATATGTGTATCACGCAACCCTTTGATCACGCTTACTAGTTCCAATGACCGGATATACAAACGTTTGTTTGCTCCTCCTATTAGCAGTTTCGGGTATGCGAGTTACGCCACACGAGCACCCTAGCTTTATTGAGTTTCAATAACTGGGCCTATAAATTGACCAGACAAATTTCGCATAGATTACAGCTGCATATTTTGGAATGAATTGCAATTCTAATTTCGTCGTGTTTTAAACTGTATTTAGAATTTGGTGGAATAATTAGAGAATTTAATTTGCTTGCGGAGAGAAAAATATCGGTTTCCAGAGTCTCGGTAAACAATGTAATGAGGTCACAGTAGTGCTCATTTTGAAATTATCTCATGAAATATTAAATAAAATGACTAATTAGAAGGTGGCGTTGAAGCCTGCAGAGCTAAAGTTTAACCTTATTACTGTATTTTATTCAAAATTTATAATTTTCTTCGGAATAATAAAGCTTTGGAATATTAATAATCATTTTGTTTATAGTAATATATAAATTATATTATAAATAATAAATCACATAGAAATGTTAATTATTTATGCCAATGATATTACAAAACCAGCACGAGAGAAATACAATATGCCTTTCACATCTTATTTCATAAATATTTACCAGTAAGATGAAGCATCCCATATCATTTCCTCACATCAAATTTCAAAAAAATGTCAACATAAGCAATTCCTTACCAGTTGAAACCCGTAAAATTTTCCCAAATACCTGTATCACATAAAATCCATTCACTCGTACACGTCTGACGCACTCTATCCTTGATCTACTGCCTTCAGTAGAAAAGGCCGCGCCGCAGGCGCAACGCATTGAACGATCTAACTTTCCGAAAATCATCAAATTAAAAGCCTCATACCGCGAGAAGCTGGAACTCGAAACTTCGTCGAAAGTCGCCTCGGAATAACAAGACCCGGCTGGATTCCTCCTCCACCTCTAAACTTAATCCACGATGTGCTAACTTTTAATTTTGCGCGAAGGCCATTTAGAGAGGGAGTTCGGATGTTCATTTCGCTTATGGTGTGTGTCTCGGGCTGAGGCATTCAAGCGAGGCAATAACTTGTCGGAACTCGAACGGCCGTAAATCAAAACGATCGCAATATTTACGAGCGTGCGCGCCTCCTTCCCGAAGCCGAAAGAAAGTTTTACTAAGTTTTGAGGTTATGGTATACGCGGGATTTCGAATGCATATAAAATTTTAAGAGATCCTCTGCGAAACTTTAAATTGCTTGGGATAATTATCGGCGGATCGGAAATGGAGAGTTTTTTGATGGCCAATTTGGATTTTCAAAGTTAAAAAGTCGAATGGGACTGCCGGATGTACTTTTGTAATTGCGCGGTAGGCGTGTAGGAGCATCAAACGCCGGGAAAGTATGTATGATTTTGAAACTTAATTAAAATAAAATATAGTTTTATAAAAATAATAAAAAATTTTATGTCAAGTATAGAATTAATATAATATTTGGTAAATAATTAACTTCCACACTCTTATCAAAATTTATTATTACACCTTATAATTTCTCATATACGATGTTTTTGGCCCGAGCGAAGCGAGTCTCGCGAGATAAATAATTAACTTACTCACAAGTATCAAACTATACTTCATACTGCCAAATCCAAGAAATCATATCAAAATTTGATGTTAAGGTCTTATAAATAATATTATATATTATTTAGTATTAACATAACAAGTAACAAATACTGATTGATTGTATTTATAAGTAATAGAAGAAAATTATAAAATATTATTTATTCACTTTTGTAGTGAACTGTGGTTTCAAATCAATTATGATTTAATAAAGATGTTCTTATTGTTTCTGATAAGTAAAACTTGCAAGTTTAGCAATATAAGAAACGCAACATAAAAATATCACATCGGCGCGAGATTTAAAGCAAATATATTTTTTTATCGAAACACACCGTGCTCTATATGTCAGTTCTGAAACTCTAGATTCGTTTTCTCGTGATGTATGAGTCATAAAAAAATTTATCAGATTAAAACTTTTTTATATGAAATATAAAAAGTTCCGAATTTTAAAATGTTTTCGTTTTGAACTATTCCAGTCAATGCATGTAGATAAAATCTAAATCATAAAGACTATTTTATTATAATATATAAGCAATAAATGTTTATTCAAAAAAGACGGTGTGATTTTAGATAATAAAACTTTCCTGCCCGAACTCAAAATGCTAATAAAATGGTTAAAGTTTAATAAGTCTTATCGAGTTCTGTTTACGTAACACGCTATCACAATATCATCTAAATATTAACACAATATCAAACAAATATTAACATAATATCAAGCCAATATTAACACGATATTAAATCCTAATATTTTTACAAAACAAAATCCATCCAAACACAACACACCACTCATCAAACCGGCACCTCCACACTATTCTCAAAACACTCTCACTTCCAATACCTCCAGGCCAACCCGAACTCCGTCAATACCCGTTCGTACACTGCAGGTGAGCGCCGCGCTGCACGCACTATCGTCTTTACGGTCGAACGAGCCAGCAGCGGCGGTCCGGCCTCGAGTTGCGAATAAATCACGCACCGCTGCGGCCTCGGCGCCTATTGAAAACGGAAAATTTAATGGGCCGAGTCTTGCGCGCGCGCAGTCGTAAACGGAAGAGCGAGCTTCGAGGTTTCGGGCAGCAGCCCAGAAGGGAGACTGATAATGCGTGCGACGTGCTCGTCTGCTCTTTTCTCGAAGGCTAAAATGTACACCTCTACGTTTTTGCGGGGATATACGAGGGAGGCTGGGAAGATGGGACGAGAGCCTTTTCGTTACGCACTGTCAGAGGCGGACGTGATGATTGATACGAGAGGTGGAAAAAGTAGGTCGGGAGCATATGAGAAACAGTGCGAATGTGAGGGGCTGTTTGGGGTTTTTTTCTATTAGGGTGTAATGAATTTTCATGAATTTTTCGAGAGCTGGTTTATTCGGTTGAATGGCACTATTTTAGGGTTGCGGTTTTGGAGTGAAGGAAGGTTTATTTATTTTTTGTAAGACGTGCGTGCAAATGAAGAAAGTGATTCGAAAAATATTTTAACCAAATATTTGTATATTTTATTTTTTTAGATATAGGTTAATTGTTTATCTAAATTTAATTAAATGTATTTCGAAATTCGTAATGGTAGAGATGCACGAAAAATTTATGTTAAATTTTACAACGATTTTTTTTCATAAAATATAATATATCAATTTGATATATTATATATAAAATTATTTAACTAGTTCGTACTAACAAGAAATACTTTGTTGCAATTTAGATATTATACTGATAGAGTTCTATCAATGTAAATACAATCAGTTGCAATCAAGCCTCTGCATTTATGTGCTTTGACTATTTGAATATGTCTGAAATTACACGAGTTATATACATACTCACGGCAATAATATAATTTTCTAAACTCGATTCCTTTGTGACAAGTAATAAATAAAGATTATAATATAAAAATATGTAAGCATATAGAATTATATATGCATTACCTTATTTACCATACAAAGTTTCAAAATAAAAAATATTTATTAACAAAATCAATTATTCTCTTAAAAAATATTCTCTATAAAATCTGTCCAACCATCGATCTTTATTTCTTAAAAAAAAACAGCAAAACTAAATATTTATCCATACTTGTAAAACATCTAAATACAGCAAGCACAACACCCCCTAGATAAACCCTAAAGGCCCTCCTAGACGTGGCCTATCTCGCGTCTTTTTTCACTTCTGACTTTCTCGGCTCTTCGTATCGTAGCTAAACATTTGCGCCGACTTCCAGGTGCCGTTTATCACGGCAAGTTTCGAAAAGGGGGCCCTGCCCCCTACGCGCGTCAAAGCGCGAAGGCTCGCCGAAGAAGCATGAATTATGAATCTTTCGAGTGTTTAATGACTTTGGTCGCACCTTTTTTCCTTTTTTTTTTTTAAAGCGCGATAAACTATACGGAGTTATCGAAAGCCGCGTGAAAATGACACGTGGATGGCTGAGGGTATATGTATATCGCGATTCCGCTCGAAAGGTGGTTCGATTGGGGTTACATAAATCTGTCGTTTTTTTTTAGGTTTTTGTTCCAGTTTCAGAGAGCTGTCGGGAAAGCAGATTTGAAGGAACTTTTTTGGCAGTCGCTTAG